>JAGDQP010001590.1:30828-83202 GCA_022664845.1 Lepisma saccharinum
CACTGCTGTTGGGACGATTGGCCGTTGTAACCTGAGCTGAATTTTTAAATCGGTGCTTTTCTTGACACTTGGTCTTGCTTAAACGTATGTTGACCGAATATTAAACTTTAAGGGGTGTTTGCCCCCTTAACCCTCACGTCCGTCAATATAAAAAATACGTATCTCTTATTTTTCCTTCCTTACCCAGTGTCAAGGAAATGTGAGGTGTGTAACTGAAATACAGTTTAAATGTGTTAATCAAATGAGAATGTTATACGTTCTCCATGCTTTTTTCTAGTGATTTCTACCTATTACTTTCATCAACATACACTATTTGAGAAGAAATCACGTTTTTTGTCTGACATTGTTTTTGTACCAGTGATGAACGCGGAAAAACTGGATGTTCCTGTAATGGACATACTATAAAACTCAAAATAATTTAAATAATCATTGCTGATATTTCGAATATAAGTAGTGATTATTCCGAAGGTCTTGGGTTCGGAAATAGCTATTAACCATCCTTACTGAGGTTTTAACGTTGTTTTTTTTTACCTCAGTCATAACAGACAAATGGCCTAATGGTACCTTCAACTTTGACCTGTTCTACTCCTTCCCGCTTCCTTTCCCCTACCCTATCCAGCCATGAACCATAGATTCCTTGCGGTCATAAAAATGCAGATTTTAACTTCCTATAACTAGTGTCCAATATTAAAACAAATCATTTCATTAAGGAGCATCCCCGCGTCCATCGTTGAAAAAATTAGACCAAAAAATTTTCGGACAAACTTATGGTCATGAAGAGTGGATAACATTTCCCAAGTTGAAATAAAACAACGAACAGAATTATGATTTCGCCCTCGGAGCTGCGGAGAGTTCAGCGTGCTCATTTTGTGCGCTCGAGTACATGAATTCAATTTCCCCTGAGAGCTGTTGAACGGAGTGGTTCAGAGTCCACTTTACCAAAACTGTAAGTCTCGTCCTTAGAAGCCCATCAGCTCGTTTAGGACGTTAATAACGACTCAATCAACCAAGGATTTTGATTTCTACTTAGTAATGAAAAATGAGTGTCCATAACTGGACAAAAAATGACTTTGCTGTACCGGTAATGTGCATCCCCTGCTTTGCATAACAGATCCAAGTTATAATTATTTAAATACTTGAAACCGAGACATTTCTTAATGGATAATGATGCAGAACAACAAAAGTAATCGTTATTCTAATTTCATGAATAAAAAACGAAAGCTCTCGCCTTAATCACTTGCTTAACAGAATGCATGGAAGAGTAGATGCAACCATGGACCTAACTTCAACATCATGTCAGAAATATCAGATGAAACCTATGGGAGCGAATAATATTCAGTGACATCAGAACACACTACATTAAATTTTCCCATGCAGGTGTAATAATTACCGCCCTTAGGAAAATCGCATTTTACAACTATTTTTCTTCAAGTGTCCATTACTGGTACACTGTCCATTACTGGTGCGTTTACCTTATCTCTTAAAGTTCTTTCCATTGCCCACTGTAGGAGTTTCGTACAAATCGGAGTGTGACAACTCTCCTTGTAAGCTGTTTTCAGCAGAACAAAGGGTCGGGATGGCAGTTGTTCCGTTTACAGAATTAAGCATTGTTTCGTTTGAGATTGTCAAACATTGAGATTGCAATAGTTGGAAACGCATTTTATTTTTTATTTTATTTTATTTTATTTTTTATTTTTATTTTTTTTTGTAACCAACTTACCGTATATTAATTATTCAAGAAATGGAATATTGCATTCCGGGATTTTAACCGTCCCGGTGAACAAAAAAATTCCTCCGGGACAAGACGTTAATTCCTGGCTAATCCCGCCCAAACCGGGACAGTTGGGGACCCTACACACAATATAAACAATTTAGTTTACTACGCTCGAGTTTCAACATACATGCCTTCTCATATCACAACGTTAGGCACTTCTCATAAGGGAAGAGTACTAAGAAATGCGGTATTATGTTATGTCTCGTAGTTATAGAAGAATGTGAGGATTGGAATTTTTTCCTATCTTAATGCAAACAAAAACTAATGTTCACATATTTCTCAATAATTACTAAGCAAATTTCGAAGTTAGTTTGAGTATAGCAGAGTTAAAACCTGCTTACTTTTGTTTACCCGTTGATCTAGCCTGACTCGGATATTAGTGACCCGGTCGTAAACCTGACCCAAATGGCTCGCTTGGCCCTGTGCCCCTGTCTTGACCCAAATTTCCAGATTGATTTTAGTCTCCTCAACCAGATGATCTACACGGCTACATAAACACCGCTGGAGGTACTTTTTTTTTTAAAGGGATATGGCACTATTTCCACATGTTATTTATTACTATTGCTAGGAGGAGCTTTCCGGCTTCGAATTTTTCACTACTTAGGGCTAAAACCACTGTCCCGGTCACTCCCTAAAAGAAACACTGTTGGTACGGAACAATTGTACAATGAGGAAAGAATAAAGGCTCTGTTGTGTCTTACAGGTCAACAGGTGAGGCTGGATCCGAAGCTTAGTCCCGACCACCCAGTGCAAAACTTGACCCGTTTCAGCTCCCGTGTATAGTCCAGAATCAGTGCTGATGTAATTCCTCTTCTGTTTATGCGACATCGTTATTATAGTTTTCCCCCTTTTTATTATTTATTCCTTTAAATATTAAAATGATACAAATTATGTAGGATAGAACACTGAAGCACGGTACAAAAATTATTACGAGAAAAAGAATAATACACAAAATATACCATACGTGAAATGTACTGGTTGAAATGCTCCGTGTTGTTTCATTATTAAAATTTTAATCTGAGTATCGTTTCCATGGTAACGAAACGCTAACAAACACATTATCGTTTACTACCTCAGGACTGCAACTTGCAATTTTGCAACGGGGCCAACTTCGATGTTCGCGGCCCCATAATTTTGATTTCTTTAATGCCTACAGGGCGTCCCCTTCGAATTAAAAAAAAAATCGTACAAGGATCGAAGTTAATGTCCTCCCCATGGTCACTGACTGACTCACTGACTCACTCACTGATCATCAATATTCCTAGCCAAACTACTGGAGCTAGAAACACCAAATTTGGTAGGTAAAGGAAAAAATCCGACATTTCGAAAAAGTCGCCATCTTGGATCCAAAATGGCAGCCCAAAAACTCATTTTCCAGTCGGTTCGAGCTAGAGAAATGAAATTTGGTATGAAGGTGTACCATCACGAGTAGGTCACGAAAATACAGGAAAACGTTTTAAAAAGGTCATCATATTTAATCCAAATTGGCTGCCCAAAACCCATTTTCCAAAACACTGACTCTAGAGAAACGAAATTTGGTATGAAAGTGCATGACCAAGAGTAGGTTACAATAATGAGGCAAACTTCGACTATGGGGGCACAGCCCCCGGGGATTGGAGGCAGATCGGCAGCAAGGGGGAACACTACCCCGGAGAGCCTGATTACGATAAAGGGGCGCAGCTAAAAAAAAAACAAGTTGGGTACAGCTTCTCCCAGCGCAGCAAAGCGAGTTAATTAAGTATTACCAAATGGAACCCATGTAAATGGTTATTATTTATAACCAATTCTATTTTCTTTCAACGTAGTTTTTAAGTTTGATAAACATATTTTGTTATATATAATAATCTAAAATCAGTAAGAAAATTTTAGAAAATAATTACCGTTTTCACTCCCATAATCGCGACCATTGTATAATAGTCACACCCCAGCTTTTTTTTTTTTTTTCATTTACTTGCAGTAGTTGTTAAGCAAGAGTTCCAATTTGATTTTTTTAAAGTTTTTTTTTTCTTTAGAAAATAGAACCGACTTCAGAGTAACTTAAGAACCGACTTCAGAGTAACTTACCCATCTGTAAATAATAATAATATTTTCAATTCTTTGAGGTCATTACTAATTAGCTCAAGTTAACAACCATCTAACCTGGTAGCGCTCAAACTATGGATAGAAAATATAGTGTTAGTAAGTTGTTTTCAGCGCACCCGTATATACGGAAAAGCCAGAAGCTATACAGTTTCTCATGTCTGTCCAATCCAACTCCCGCCCTCAGATCTCATGAACTACAAGTCAGACAGAGATGATGCGTACACCTTTGTATTCCTCATTATCTGAAAGAGTGTGCAAAACTATGACGTTGACTCTTTTTTTGGTGGGGGGGGGGGGGGGGGGTTGTTATTAAAGGAACAGTTGATATTATACGGGGGCACCTTGGTTTTGTCTATAAAATCATTACTTTGCGTGTTTATGTATATTTGAATTTCGTGTTTTTCAGATATATTTGAACTTCATCTATTAATATTACATAAATTATAACCGAAATCAGAGTAACTACTAATAATTTTGGTTAAACATACGCGTATTGAACTGAGAAAATTCTTTTTTTATGTCGGTTAAAAATTTGAAATGTTAAAAATGAGAGCAAGAAAAATATTTTCTTTCTTAGGACGATTGAAAACATGTTACATCTATATCGGAAGTATTTTTTTTATATCAAGTGACAACTTGGCGTTAAATAATTTATAAACAGTGTTCTTTCTTTATTTGATTCTTAACGAGAGTTTTCTTTGTTCTGTGGCTAACTATTACCAATGAATACCGGTATTTAAAATTGAGAACAGAACTGCCACTTTGTTTCCTTCGCTTTCTTTCTGTTCTCTCCAGATGGCTTTTCTCGACATATTTATTAACTTGACTAAAATTCTAATTGTTGAATAACAGTGGTATGCTCACTATACTATATACTGGAGATAGTGTTATTCTTCCGTACTGGGACACAATACAGAACGTTCTCTCTGTTAGAAATTGTGTCGAGAAAGCTATTCCTCTTCTCGCAAAAACTTGCACTATAAGTAAATTGTACTTCAGAAAACCTTAGCGTATTCTGATAAAGTACAACTAACCTGGAAGCATACTCGCGACAAGCCGGACCGTGGACTGACCATAGAATAAATATAGAAAATGGAACTCCATAAATTACCCATAGTATTAAAAAAAAAAACTCTTGTGGCCATCTCACGTATTGGTCAACCTTCTAATAAGGTCATGCAAGTACAGTAAGACCTCGGGTATTCGGGGTAAGGGATGTCCAGGGGTGCACGGATACTGGAAAATCACGGATAACAGAGGTTTATTTAGTATAAAAATACAATATTGTATGTAATGAATGAAACTTACATAAAAATAGTGAATGACAACATAGGTGCTACACACTGATTATGATACTAGTACAGTACAGCACAGTACATATTGTATGTGTAAAATTAGATTCTAAAATAGTCTCGTGTTACCGCCCATACAATTCATTTTATCTATCTAAAATAGTCTGTTATTTTTTGTTGTTTCTTTGAGTCGGCAGCTATGTTTCTAACATTATATGAATATTGCGCAAATGTACCATGTCCTGAAAATCGCTGTCTTCTTGTTCAAAAAATGAAATCAATGTCTCGATGGCATTTAAAGCTAACGAAGGAGTAACCTTTGTTGAGCTTGTCGGAATTATGGGATCATCGTCGCTATCATCGTCTCCAGTAATGGGGTTGGTAACCTGGTCGATGATCTTCCAGTTGTCTTACCTTGGTAGGTCTTCGTCACATTGTAGCCACTGGATCATATCATTAATTCCAATATTTGCGAAACCAGGAATCAATTCGGAAACCTCAAGGTAAGTTTTGATATCATTGTCCTGCGAAGGTGCGTCAGGCAACTTGTCGGTACCCAAAATGGTTAACTATGACCGCACCAAAGTGGTAGGAGGTAAGTTGTCCCAAGCCTCACTCGCCGAGAAAATTGCGCCTTTTATCGTCCACATATCCAGCACGGATAATAAAAACACCGGATACTGGAGGCCCGAATACGCGAGGTCTTACGGTAGTCGAGTAAGACGGTTTGAGAAAGCCGGATCCAATTGTCTCTTATATCAGAGGAATATTTTTGTAAGACATGTATTGAAAAAAATCATAAAATTATGTTGGAACCAAGAATGTTTTGTGCGTTCCAAAATAACATAACATTAATAACGGATGTTATTAATGTTCAATATAAGAAGAATCCTTCACAGCGAGATACTTCATTATACAGACTACAGAAATTCGAGTACATGAAAAGTCAAAAGTACGGTACATTAAACTCAAAAAAACGCATTACGCGTATACATTTAGAATGCGAATCAGAAGCAAAATTAATATTGGTTACGAAACGTTTTCTTCTTTTATATTTCGTCTCAAGACATTTTAATTTTATGGTTCCATCAATTACAATTACATTAAAGTATCTGACATTTCCACTTCCTGTTAAAAACCTGATTATTTTGCTAAACGGAAAAGGTTCTTGCTTGTTATTTCTAGGTGTCTATTATCTTCAGAGATTCTACAGTGTTGCAGGAGCAACATACGAAATATGGAGGGCAACAGTCGTACACACGAGTGTCGCTAGTATCGAACTTGTTCGATGCAGCACTTCTTATCAGTGTTTGTTTAGGAGAAAATGTTCTGGGAGGAAATTTAAGAAGTGGTTAAAGAGGAAAGAGGGTGTAACCCTCTAGTGGAAGCTACACATTATGGAGCAGTGCTGGATTAAGCTATTTGTGGGACCTGGGCTATCGACTTCCGCCATGGACTAAAGACATTTTAGGACTCCTGTTACCTATTTTTGTAGTCGTAAAAGTAACTTGTTTATATTTGTCGGGAGCCCTGTGCTGCAGGGCTTTTTGACCTTCTTTAATCCGACTCTGACATGGTCTCATTCTATCAAAAAATCACGACTTCCTTTTGTGATCTCGCAAACTAAAGCTTTTGTTTTCTGCAGAATCCCTAGGCAGTAGGCACCTCTGCAGAATGTTTGTCTCAAACGCGAACAATCTCACGTTTGCCACACAAACGCGAACAGTTTCAAGCCAATGATGTTTGTGGAGAGACCTTTGCTCATTGTTCGACTTGATCTGCTGCCATAACTGCAACAGGATGCCGATATATTTTTCTATGGAGAAATGTCCACCCGTGCGCTGTTTATGTTATCCAGCATGCTATACAAGTCTCTGTTCGACCCGATATCCAGATATATTCCCAGTTGGACATGCATGAGACATAATAGCAAGCCGCCACACTTGTTCTTCTAGACCATCCACAATATTTGAAAATTTTCGGCAAAATCTGCTATAAATATATAATAATGTTTCATAGAAAGCGAAACACACTCGGCCTGGAAAATGCGAAAATATAGTCTTGTGTTGATGCCCAAGGAAGTACATAGTATTATGAAATGGTGACTGAGGAATGTTGATTTTTGCTGCTCTTTTGGATCTGTATGTGTGACCATTTATTGTATTCCAATTACAGGATTTTATCTAAAGAGTAATATTGAGTAAATAGAACCATATGTTCGAATATTTCTATCAATATGATTCCAGGGACTCAGCCTTTATCGACTTCTCTGTTTTCTTTCTGGTTTCCTTCTTATGCTTCTATTATTTTTCTATCCTACCTTTTTCCTCAGAAGATAAATACTGAAACTGATGTGGATTTGTACTGAAGAATCTTGTAGTTGGCAAGCAGTGAAGGCAAATAAACAATGGTATTATCTACGCGGCTATGCGAAGTACGTGGGGTAGATTTTTCTAATCTGTATAAAAACCACAACTCTTGGAAAATCCTCGGCGATGAAGTGAAAGCACAAAGTAAACAACAAATGATATATAAGATGGAAAATATAGTTATTTATCATTGCCTATTCATATTTTTCCCTACTTGATCCGTACGTTTCTAGTCTGACTCGAATTAAACAGATCTTTCGTGCTACATTACTTTCATTCATTCTTTTAAAAAAAGAGAGAGAGGAAAAAAAAGAGACAGAAATCTGACTCGTGTATGATCGATGCGAGAAACGGACGTGCCTTTTCATCTTCACTACAGCTTTGGATTTTGTTTCATGCAGGCAATTCTAACCTTAAGGCAAATACGATGCCATACAATCTTTTACAATAACCAAAATGGAAGTAAATAATAGAGATAACATTACAAGTCGCGGAGATAGATGAAGATAGGTGAATTGAAGTTTTTTTTTTAAGAAAAAAAAAGTAGGAGCAACCGAAGTAGTAAGTTTACATCAGTTGAGGCAATTTCAAGCTAGTTATTGAATTAAAACTACTACAAAACTACAGGTCAGCTTACTCTACAGAAAAATAATTATTTACTTACAATAGATTAATTACACTTACTTACGAAATTTAACAAACTTAAAAAGTTTTACATTTCTAATACAAGAACAATTCTAATTTGCAGTTACCAGGATTCTGTTACTTTTGCATTTATTTATCGATTGCTACTTGATCACAAATTAACATTTTTGCTGATTTTCATACCATATCTACAATGTATCGTTCATTTGTAGTGAGCTATTTTCTTTCATACTTTCATCTTTGAAGTCATTTTCAACTAAATGAACTGCCTGTAAGAAAATGTAAGCTTTTCTATTGTTTATTTCATTGGTATCATTGAATTGCAAAACCGAATGCCATAATTTAAAATTTCATAGCTATATATTTGCACCTTGTGGCAACTGTTTTAATAAGAATATCGAAAACAACTGGACTTTATTATAGATGTTCCTATAAAACCTTTTGTTTCTAGAATTGAACAAAACAATACGCATACACTACTTTATTGTTAATCCATTTATAAATAATATTTCTTTGTAACTTTTGAACGGATCCTTGTATGCTACTATGTATGTACACTGTATTTTACAGTGCGTTCAGTGTATGACAGAAATAAGTACGTAGAATTTTATTTTGATTTGTCGCTCACCGTGTGTAAGATCTAATTTGACTGACAAGTGAGTTCAGTAACTTAGAAATTAGCAGAGTGTACAGTCACTTACGATAATAAGTGAAGGTCTTTCCTCCAAGAGATTTTTTCACTGTAGACCTAATAGTTAGACAATTAACATGACAGCACAAATATGCGTCAAAACGGCATACAAGTATATTCCTCCATTTGGAGGAGGACAATATTAGTCGTTGAACATCATTTAGAGAACCACGAGACAGATACGGACAAATTCCATTCACGTTAAGTTTTAAGAGTAAGGAATTAGTACAAAGAAAAGGAAAAAAATAATATGGACATCATGCAAGAATCGTCATTATGCAATGCAACGAAACCTGTCTTATTCAAACACACACACACACAGAGAGAGAGAGAGAATAGTGATAATATAATAGCCCTTTCAAAGGATTTACTTTTATACTGAGGAACACAAACAGTTATCCTTACACATGCAAACATAACCGAACAAGAACAGAGAGAAAGAGAACTAAAGGAAGAGACAAACACGATAAGATCTAAGAAAGGAAAAATGCAAGGGAAAGTGGTATTAAGTATGAAACAGTTTCATTGATGTTGATGTATTACGATCACACACATCCTTATTAATCTCTCGACTGTCAAATTACTTGCATTTCGCAGCCAGGGCATTATCCTTATACAAGTAGATTTTTTTAAAAAGTCGCAGCTTAAATGGGAATCGAACCTACATCTAGACTGAAAGTACAACCTGTTATTTTTTATTTAATGCAAAAATATAATTTTTAGAAACCCTAATATTTAACAATAAACAAACTTAAACTATAATCTTTTTGTCTATGTACAGAATGTATAATGATAATTACCACTATAAAGCTTTTTCATTTTTTGGACATATTATTAAATTGATATTTAAGATATTGTATGTAGAATTCTACATCTTGTAATTATGGCGTAGTCAATAATAATTCATAAGTAATAGCTAGAATCCTAACTATGATTCTTTGTTTGCTTTTTGATACACTTGAAAGGCCCGAAAATATACTAGCTGTTCGTCTGTATAGTGCATTGACATAACAAGGGTAATTTTCCACAAGATTTTTTACATTGACACCAAATAAGATTTGGAGATTTACAATTACTTATTCTATGACAAATAGTATCAATTTTTTTTACATTCTACGCACAAAAGTGAGTTTGTCATTCCTAATTTATAAAGTATATTATTGACTGGATATATTTGATGAAATATTTGAAATGCTGTAATAAATACATTAGGCATGTGTGTAATATATGTCAAATTTTGCCAGATTTCTTCCCAATGGATTAGCAGAAAATGCCTTTAAATTGTGGGTAAATGGGGACTGAAAACTTTAGTCAAATATTGATAAATTTGTTTAGCAATCCGTGTATTTATTGGTATTTTTGCAGCAACTCCATATATAATATCAATTCAAATAGGTGTTAAATATGTTATTAATTTTCGCCATCCTATAATATTTAATGGTAATTGATCGTCAATTCGACGAAATATTTATTCTATCATTTGTATCGTAAAACTCTTCCATTAATTGTATGGTGTGATGAATAAGGAGAGCGCGTCCGTGTTGTAAATTTCTCAGTCCTAATATTCTTTTATTGATCGGTAAATAACACGTATTTTTCACTTACCCTTAATTTATAAGATAACGAGAGAAAACGACCAATCCTCATAGAAATCGCTGAGTGTGTTTTATTAGGCAATGGAAATAATTTAATACTGTGTTACTTTGTTTAATATATAAATATTAATAAACTGAACACGTGCCAATAAAGTTTGAAAACAATATTTATAACTTTGAAGACTCCAGATAATTTGACGTATTAAATTATTAAATTATCTGCATTCAAAGATGTAGAAATAGTTGTAGTCCAGTATATTCCCAAAAAAATCAATTGAGATACCACTTCTCGGTGCTGATGCTACGCTTTTTGTTCTATACGTTGGAATGGAAGTATTTTAGTTTTAGTTGAATTGGGAATAATATTTTAAACTGAACTAAAATGTCTTAAAGTTTCCATTATTACATTCATTTCTGATAGAGAAGTAGCGATCCATAAAGCGTCATCAATATAGCAGATTGCTTTTAAAGCGATATGATGTAAATTTAATCCGACCAATTTTTGAGTGACAAATTGTATTAGAGGGACCATTGCCAAATTATATAAATAATTAGGAATTGAACTATTTGGTGCAATCCTCTCTCCATTCGAAATTCTATCATAAATCGATAATTAATGTTTAAACCGGATAGTGCGATCCTTAAACAGGTTGGTTAACAACAAAATTAGTTGTTCTGGGAAATTATACTGTCGCAGAATGAATATTAAATATTGGATACTAAGTGGTGAAAAAGCATTTTCAAAATGAGTAGTACAAAATGCAAAATCAGGTGTAATCTTATGCTGAAAAGCCTGAATGACATCGCGCATAGTCGCAAGAAGGACATGAATGGGTCGCCCTTGATATTCCTCCAAAAGATAACTCATGAAGGGTTGTAATCTTTCATTAAGCAGTCTAGTTAATGTTTTATAGTCTGTGTTCAGTAACGATATAAAACTGTATCCCATAGCTGTGGTTTTGCTCCCCACCTTAGGCAATAATTTGCTTGAGTAAATTCCATTACTATTTACCTATTATTTAAAAATTGATTATACCTAATAGTAAAAAATGGAACAATTAAATATTGAAATGTTTTATAAATTTTTAGTCCAATTCCATCTGGGCCTGGTGACGATTGAATATTCATATGCGTTATTGCATTATAGTATATTTCTTCCGATGTTATTGGATTTGCTATTAATATTTTTTTATTCCGGAGGGAGGGTAGGCCATTGGATGTTCCTAAAAAGGGTTTGCGCGCCTAACATAGGTTGTTATTGATAAAATGTTTTGTAATGGTTTCGTACTGCACTATACAGATCACTGCCAGTATATATTTCCCAAATAAATCAGTAAACACAATTATCACTTTAGACAGCTCGTTCTCGCTCATTTATTAGTGTCGGATATACCGGTGGTTCAATGATATCAAACTGTTGTAATTTGGTACGCACATGAACACCCTATACACGCTTAGTATGTAACAAACGTATTTTACTTTGTAACTGTTTAACTTTTGGAAGAAATTGTACAAGGTGTATGCATAAGTAGTTTCCGGTTTACCTAAGAGATGGCGCCAGCAAAAAGTACGCAGCGTAATCATTTGACACATACGTCATTTTGTTCATCTGATATTAAACTACAAACACACACAAGTTGAGTCCGCCAAACACTAGCGTCTTTGTTTTATCGTTCAGTGATCATGTCGAAGTTTGTGCCTGAAAAAGAACATTTGCAGCACGCATTGCTTTTCTTATTTAATCAAAAGAAAAAGGCCGTTGAAAGTCATCGTGTGCTGGTAGAAACATATGGTGAACACGCTCCATCGATTAGAACATGTGAGACATGGTTTCGACAATTTAAAAGCGGTGATTTCAATGTGAAAGATAGTGCGCGCTCTGGTAGACCACAAAAGTGCGAAAACGAGCAATTGCAGGTGTTATTGGAGGATGACCCAACTCAAACTCAACAGCAATTGGCAAAAGCATTAAATGTGTCGCAAGAAACAATCAGCAGACGTTTACGAGTAATGGGGAAGATCAATAAACTGGGTAAATGGGTCCCACACGATTTGAATGAACGTCAAATGGAAAATCGCAAAGTCACTTGTGCAATGCTGCTTCAATGCCACGAAAGAAAATCCTTTTGTATCGAATTGTGACGGGTGACGAAAAATTGATTTATTTTGAAAACCCGAAGCGGAAAAAATCGTGGCCTTCACCTGGCATAGCCGGTCCTTCAACACCAAAACCAAATCGCTTCGGCAAGAAGACCATGCTTTGTGTCTGGTGGGACCAGAGCGGTATTGTGCATTATGAACTCTTGAAGCCCGGCGAAACCGTTAATGCACAACGCTATCGCCAACAAATGATTAATTTAAATCACACATTGATCGAAGGACGACCGGAATGGGCTCGAAGACATGGCAAAGTGATTGTGTTACACGACAATGCGCCGTCTCACACAGCAGAACCAGTGAAAGACACCTTGAAATCGCTTGGATGGGACATCCTTCCGCACCCGCCGTACTCCCCAGACCTGGCGCTATCTGACTATCACCTCTTCGCATCAATGGGGCACGCGCTCGCAGAGCAGCACTTCAGCAATTTCGAAGACGTTGGAAAATGGCTCGACGAATGGTTTTCCGCAAAAGACAAGCAGTTTTTCTGGCATGGTATGCGTCAATTACCTGAAAGATGGGCGAAATGTGTAGAGAAGCCTATGGCTAATATTTTGAATAAAACAAACTTAATTTCCCTGGAAAATTACGTGTTTTCTTTACCACAAAACCGGCAAAAACTTATGCATACACCTGATATGTCCGCATGTGTTAGTTCATTATAATACTTTAACGATAAATAAGTACTTTGTGATTGTTCTTTTTCTCATTTTTGAACATATTTGAAAAAGAAATCGTAACAAATTTAGCCGCTTTTTGAAAATATTCCACCACTATTGTAAGTTGCCATTTCGGTATGGCGTTTTCTTGAGACTCCCATAATTCGTGAATTATTTGTTGGTAGTTATTTAAATCACATATACAGGAATTATATTTCCACACATAACTCGGTGAAAATGAGTCACTATATCTGTTTGCATTTTGTACCAAAGGAGTAAATGGTCTGAAAATGATAAAATGTCTCTCAATTATTTTCAGTTTTTTTTTAAATTGTTGTGTTAAATAAATGACAACTAAACGTGACCAACCTTTAGAGTAGAAAATGTTCCACCTGGTTGTTGGAGAAACATACTTTCCCATTCATCTATTAATTTAAGTTCTCTATAAATTTGTTGCAAAGTTAAGCTAATATTTTCACCTGCCGAACTGTCTTTTAATTGTCGTGGTGTGTTAAAGTCTCCAAGGAGAATGGTGGGATATGAATAACATTTATGTAGTTCGAGAGGCACGACATTCTCAATATATTGATATCTTTTATACTTATTGTTGATACCACTATGCAAATACACTGCAATAATAGCAATTTTATTTTGTAACTGTAATGACGTAAGTCTACCCGACTCATTCATGTAATCACTATGATATGTAATATTCTGTCGCAAAAATATGGAAAGTTCAGTATGCATTTGTAGATGGTAATTATGTATTTTTGATAGGTATGTCCCACATTGGTTGTACAGTTTCTTGTACGCATAATACGTGAAACCCATTTTGTCTGACAAGTTTTAGTAAATGCATTATTTTAGCCTCATTTGATGCATGACAAATGTTTAAAGAACCAATTACCAATGTAGTTTGCATATTATTGATTGTCTGGCATATAGCACACAAGATATATTCGTACTAACTTCATTATTAAGGCCATTATAATTTTTAATATATTGAAAACAAAAGTACGTACCTGTTGTAATAATCTTACTATTAATCACTATGACTAGGTATCGGGATTCGTTCATTTACTTCACCTGCAGTTTGAGAACGAGTCTTCCGTCCTTGCTCAATGTCGGCTACCTTTACCTTATTTTGTTGCTTTTCTCTTTTTTTGTAATTTATTCTTTCTAATAGCATGACAGAAGAAGGACTTCGCAGTATGCCGTGGACCAATACTTTCACTTTCGGTGACAGTAGATGTAAATTGAACTGGCTCTGTTATGCACTCAACTTCTTTACTTTTTTTCACTCACTGGTAACAACGCAACTTGATGTGAATGATTATTAGTTGTTAACAGAACACTCGTTTCACTAACTTGCGCCACTTGTTCTTGTACTTCCGTTGTCATACACCGGTCGTCTCTGTCTATAACACCTAATAACATTCCTCCGTCTAATTCGTTCTGCTGGTTTGTAGCAACAAAATCAAAATAAGATGTTTCTTCTAGTGAAGATGCCTGTGTTTCCTGTGGAACCTCTACTCCCTCGATTCCTTCTGGAGGGCTTGTGGTGTCGCTGTGAGTCATCTGTGTAGGTGGAAGGGGTAACTGGTTAGGGTTGCCAAGAGATACTAAAGTATCCGTTCTTGGCATTTTGACTGTTGTAAGAAGATGGAAAAAGGTTTCAGAGTTATTTAATATAACTGGCGGTTGTCCAGTGTCACTTCTTGTCTCGTTATTTTGTTCAGTTAATGATGCTTTTTGTACCTTATTACTGCTTAATCCAAGTTGTCCTTGTATACGTAATTGGATTTTAAAGTCTTTAATGGTAAAATAATTTGGCAAATCTCGATTTAATTTAGAAAAAGACACCAAGCACTTTCCCGAATAAGCCGCGTATTCATACACTCCATTATTTGGATATTCTATGCGCTTTACACTGATAACTGTACTGTCTGACTAAAATACTTTCGAATCTCTTTCTGAGTGACTTCCAAGGCAAAAATCCATATTGCAGCTACTGTGTTTTCCGGTCCCAATTCACTTACTGGTAATGTAATATGTTCTTCATCCGTTTCATAATGAATTGGTCCCTTACACTTTTATAATACTCGTTGTACAAGGCTGTTATTTTGTAATTTCAAAAATGAATTATTTTGAAGGTAAAAATCTGGTTCGATTGAAAGTAATTCATGTGGTAATAGCTCGGGATCTCGTTGAATGGAGTCATGTAAAGTTGCTAAATGGAGTTGTCCTCGTAAAGGATGAAGGCCAATCTGAATTATGTTAATACGTCTCGTACTATTTGATATGCTTGATGCTATAATATAATATTCGTTTTTAATACTTAATACAGATTGTTCACTAGAAAATTGATAGAGACTAACCTAGCCTCACACTCGTAGACCACTCAAACATTGTATCGGAGCGCATAAAATGCACGACTGGTCTCGAGTTCATTAAGCGAGCTTCTCTCTACCTGTTAACCACTATATTACATTGGACATTAGTTACCTACTTGCTAAGATCGCGTTATAATTGTATTTGTCAGTGTCAAAAGAAGGAAAATTCACGCTAGTTGAATGGGAAAGTCATATTCACTACTTTGTATGTCTTCTAAGAAGCTTTTGCAAGGTCACACTCAGTTTGACGTAATAGTACAGACAGCTTGGATGCTTGCTCGCAAATTCTACACTTTAGTAATTTCATGAAAAGACGTTACTATTGTCCTATTAACCAGCAGGTACAGTATTCTAGTCCGAACCAGGACTCGAACCCATGTTAATTTCGCGTTGATTTAGAAAACAAATGCCTTAACTATGAGCTATTTTTACAGCATTGCCAAGATTTGTCTTATTAAAACACCTCCAGATTGAGTCACGCCAACTGGACCATAGTTAAACAAATTATCTGCTTGTATAAGGAATTATATTTATTTACTTCTGCGCAGTTATTTTCGTAAAAGAAAAATCCTAAGATTGCTTTCTTCTAGGTTTTGCATTTAGTTTTTCTTCCAGAAATTCTCGTTTAAATCCTCAGTATATATTTTATATGTGTAAAAGCAGTATAACAATTCACTTTGTTAAAACAGCTTTTCTTACTGATGAAGATTCCTTTCTGTAAATTATTATTATCAGAATTAAGTATTATTAGCATTTCTTCTCACACTTTACGCAAGAACTGGAACATATGTAATTGGGTCATTCCATGACAAATCATCCAATTTTAGAAAAATGGTTGCATCACCATTTTAGAAAATTTTCATTTTTAGTATGTTGGTACAGAACAACTTTTGAAAAAAATGTTATGTCTCTATTTCTTCCGGGGTGACCATATTTCCAGCATTCCGGGTAATGGTTTTTACGAGCGCGTGGTGCGCGGAATATGAGAACGGAAACTGTAAATATACATGACCGCACCTGACTTTACCTAACCTCCGCTAACCTAACCCATAATCATTAATTTAAGATAATCTACGATAAATGCAAGAAAACAATTATTGATAATAAATATGAATATATAGAAATATATTTTGATGGAAAACATGTTGCTGGAGCCGGGATTCGAACTTTTTTTTTTACTCAGCAAGCCAACGCGTTAACCACTCATCCACGATACAAAGTTGGAAACGGTGGTTTGGCCGTTGCATTAGAGTGCATGTGCTACGTAACAAGCCAGTAGTGACGCGTGCAAGATGCCGGCCTCCATTATATTCCGAAACTTACAGTCTCGAATATTTTTTCTCCAGTAGACAGGTACGGAAACCTGAATGTCTTAAATACCAGATGAGCTTGTGAAACTTGAGAGCTGAAACGAAAACTGTTATGTAGCTCTTGAAGGGTACTTTGAAGATGTGAAATAAACTTTTCTGAAGATGAATTCCGTTATTCCAAAAATTAGGCTGAAATATGAATAACGAATCATATTTTTAGAACTAATTATTTGATGGTAAAAGTTTTGAATAAGAGGCTGCAATTTTTTGTAATAGACCTACCAACTATTACAGTATATTACAGCTGTTCGTTACTCTTCCTTTAATTAACCTATTTGTCCTGTGCGCAGTGAATTACATACTCAGAAAACATTGGTGCAACTGAATTTGAAGATTATTATGCTGTGAAGAAAATAGAGATATACTATATCTATACTGATTGGGTGTTCATTTGAAGAGTACAGCGAGAAAATGGAGAATAAGGTATGTGCATGACTGTACATCTTCGTTCTCCCTTCTCTCCCTCAGTTTATATATATATATATATATATATATATATGTGTGTGTGTGTGTGTGTGTGTGTGTGTGTAAGAGAGAGTTGAGAGAGAGAGAAAGAAGCTAAAGTGCGATTTGGCACTAAAACTCCGACTGTCTTTCCGCTTGGCAACACCTTGTCTACTTTGCTATGCGTTAAGGGGTGCACTAATGTAATTACAACACCCCTGGGTCATAAATCTGTTGACCTCGGAGTGAAGAAGAACGCTCTTGCAGGGTTCAGCAGAGGGTTGATACATTTTCTGTGGACAGACCGGAAGAATGATGCCTGTTTGGTGTTGTGGGATGAGAAACAAACTACGGGAATGTTGCAAATAAAGCTACTCCAACTGAGTTTTCTGGCGACACGTAAATACATAAGCTATTTACGTTTTTTCATCCTTTCCTTAATCTTGTTTGCTCCTTCAGTGTATGATACCATGTCTAATTCACTGACGAAGGAACTTTTTGTATCTATTCGTACTCATTAATATTAAAACATCAGTTGTTTGTCGTTGCAACATATTTTAGTGTTATATTTATTTTTTATACCAGTTATCTGGTTTGTAAGTAAATAACATAATAGAAAGTATTGTGTCTGAATATCAACATTTCTTCGCCGTGTCAACAGGTTCCTCGCACAGAAGCAGCAAGGAAAGTAGACAACAAATCCTTATTATAAACTGATGCAATTGTTAGAAAACATGTTCGTTTAATTAGCTCAAAGTAATTAGTATACAGGGTGCGCAGCGTTCATATTAATAGCATACAATAAGGAAGTAAATACTTTTTATTTATTACTCATTATATCAAATGGTACTTACAAGTGAGCCATTTGTTAATTTGAAAATCAATGTTTGAATATGTTTAATTAATGTTTGAATATGACTCCTGTGAAATGATGTCCTTCCTGCACAATACATTCATCTAAGCGGCGTTGGAAGCTGTCCATAACTCGTCGTAACATATTGCCTGGGATATTGCCGACGGCAGTTCTGATGCGGTCTTTCAACTTAGGAATGGTGGCACAATGTGTTCAGAATACTTCTTGCTTGGGGTACCCCCAAAGAAAAAACTGGACATGAGAGGTTGGGTGACTGTGGCGGCCAGGAGAGATTACTCTCCCCGGAAAGGTCTGTCGCAAGAAAAGCATGAAAATTCTGGCCGTATGCGAGGTTGCTCCGTTTTGTTGAAACCAGAATTGGTCAACACCACATTCAACATCCGTAATTGAGGCAGAACGAAATCTTGCAGCATCCTTAAATAGCGTTCACTGGTGACAGTTACAGCTACGCCTGCATCTTCCACGAAAAATAAGGTCCAATAATCCCAAAGGCAGCAATTCCACACCACGCTGTGGCATGAGAACTGTACAAGGGCTTGCAGTTCCCGCGGATTTACAGTAACGCAAATTCTGTTTATTCACTGAACCAGCTATCTCGAAATGCGCTTCATCTGACATCATCATGTTGTGCAACATTTGTGGATTTTCGAGAAGGAGGTCATGCATGGTTATGCACAAATTATCTCGTGAAACCCAATCGCGAGCTTAATTTCTTGAACAATGTGCAGCTTATAAGGGTGAAAACTGAGATCTTCGTGCAATATTCGCCTGTATGAGCGATCGGACATTTGCCAACATTGCGAATGTCGACAAGCAGATCTTTTTTGAGCTACGTAATATTACAGCATGAACATTGTTAATGTCTTCCGGTGTCCGCACAGTTCTTTCGCTTCTTCCTAGTTTGCGATTGCAAGCAGAAGCTGTTAATCAAAATGCACTCACCCACGATGCTCTGCACTCCACCGATCCATATCGCACTAACAATCGAAATGACAGCTCAGTAGTACACGAACGCTGCAGGAGGTAGCGCGCATTCATACAATACGTCATTGTACTACGGGAGTCAAATTACACTACGAACGCTGGCGCCCTCTGTACATCATAGGAGAAAGTTAGCATCGTAGTCTTGGAGGTGGTAATTACTATTTACGTATTTTTACGTTCTACTGATCGTTTCACATAAATGGTTGTTTGCTTTCTAGGAATGAACTTTCGAGCTTGATTTAGTCAACAAGGTCGCTGACGAAAATATTCTCTTTGTTCACAAAGTAAAAGTTTAAAATAGAAACTATGATGTTGCTACATTTATTAGTGCAGATTAAAATAGCCTTCTGTGCAAAAAAGTAAAACAGTTTTAAACGATACATTTCATGTATTTTAATACGTACGCTGCTACGTGAGTGAATACATATTTCATTATTACATATTTAAAAATATTTGTCTGTAGATATAAATAAACACTTTATATTCAGTTTCTCCAAAAGAGCAACGATAACTGCAGCAAATGTCTTGTCATATATAATATTGAATTCTACAGGTCTCAGATAATTTATTCATCATCCATTATCGCGCAAACGATTCACTACGACAGTGTATTGCAAGCATATGGCACGAGAAAGAGAACGAATTATTAAAATATTGTTAGGAGAGCTAGATGACCGAAAGTTCCCAGCAGAGTCAATCAGTATGTCCACAGATTCAGCATATATAAATATGAAGACAATGGAGAGTCGGATGCAACCGGAAAGCAAGAAGGTACCCAGCAGAAGCGAGGAAGAGCGATTTCTGACTTCATACTGGATTACTGGAGAAAGATTGGAGACATAAAATACGGTCACGATCTATTGATAACGATGATGATGATAATGGTGATATATTGATGATGATGATGATGATAATAATGCTGATCTATTTGATCATGATCATGATTGATTAGATGATGATGATGATTTACTAGATGACAATGAAGTTAAAATAATATTATATCTTCGTCGCCAATTAATAGTATTAATTAAATAGTTATCGTAATAATAGCCAAGGTGCGTATTCCATTATTCTTAATTAGCATTCGTATATGACTTCATCAAGGGAATCTAACACGTGATCATTATAAGAACCAATCGAAGGCTGAAGTCATTGCCATGTCAACTCCAAGTATTGTTAAACAATCATTTATCATATTCATTGTTATACTAAAGTACATATCAATAAAACTACCTAACATTAATATCACTGTTGATTATACGGCTGGAGGAGGAAGTTAGGCAGGTTTTGTGTTATGATGTTTAGCTCACGCATTATTAAAAGCAAAGTAACCAACAGCTCAATGAAAAGGAAATGTTTCTGAAAAAAAAAAAGAAAAAAAAAGTAAAAGGACTGCGCATCCGAAGCCTTAATATCGTTTCTCCACTGTACTATTGTATTTTCCCTATAGAAATGTCTTCTAAAATGTTTAGATGACATTTTGAAGACTTTGAATTATCCCTCTATCGTTAGAAGCAGTGTACGAAGTATATAAACAAAAGTAGCAAAGGTTTTTGAGATATTTACTGAAGAAACATCAACAGCTGGCACACCTTTTGTCAACCCTGACGCTGTGAAAACACAAGCTTTTCTCCAGTAAATTGTTAAAGAAACGGCGTCCGTGATGTGAGCGCTGAGTTTATAGATGCACTAAGGAGTCTTTTCAAGCTTGTGTTGTTGGAGTCTCTTCTTGTCTGAAAATTGGGTGGGATGAAGTCGACAGGAGAATTGTAAACTACGTTTTGAAACCTCTGCTGTCTTATACTCACTAACTGTGTGTTCCTTTCTCTTTCTTTTTCTCGTGTATGTGTTTCTTCGAACTTAGAATCTTGGTTACTAACCTTCTTAAATTTTGTAGTAGCTCTTTGGAAATTGTAGATGCGCATATGAATCTATAATATCTGGGAATTATAAAATATATATGACAATGAAGAATCATTTTAAGTTTTCAACCAACAAATGCCGAAGATAGATTTTCAGGAACCAATTAAACTATATATTAATGTGTGAACTATTTGCTTAAATTTTGATTGTAGTTACACTAATTTGATGCCATGATATAGGAAATAACTAAATAGTTTCAGTTGAGAGTATGTTTAGAAATATGTTTTCAGGGTGTTCAATATTAGAGTTAATCTAATGTGATTGTAATAACTGATTTTTGTGTTGATTTTATCAGCTTATATATGAAGAGCTTTAAAATGTCACATTAATTTTACTCATGATCTCGCGGAAACAAGATGGATGGTAAGAACGAGCGTTTAGATACCATCCCGTTATTCGCTTTCTAAACTGAAAAACTCGGGAAAACATGAGTTGGCTTACAGGCAGCAGGATTCTCATCAGTTATACGCTAGTATCCCCGTCGAGATTTGCTCAACTCAGACTCTACATATGTGTCATCGACTCAGTGCAAGGTCAGAGGGTGTGGTCTACCCGGAGGGTCGGATTAAATTTAACTGAATTGGCCTGTGTGATTTCATTGTAATTGACGGTTCTGTGACAGACATGCTCTTCACTGGTTGTGATGGCTATTTTCAAGATAACGATGCTATGGTCCATCTTCTTGCAACAGTTTGAGGGACAAAGGAGATGGTTGAAACATCTCATGTCAATATCAAGTCTTCTGATCTTAAATCTATTGAAAGTATTTTGGGCTTAATAGAACGACAAGACAAGGTCGCCACCACCTTTATTTGCACTACTGACACAATTCATATTCATGTAAAATTTGAACCGTGTACCGTTTGAAATATTACGCATCATCATTTTACCATCTATTTAATTTAAATTTATGGATTCGATAACCCACAATGATATAACTTGTCATAAGTCTGAGCTGGATAGTTTACGTCCTCAGCAAGCACACGTTCAGGACTAGAAGTGGCGCAGTTAGCTACTAAGCCTTTTCTAGCTACAATCCTGGCATTTACCTAGTAAAACAGTAAAATTATGTGACACTTCAATCAGGATTGCCAACATCAGGACTGAAATTCCGCTGCCTCCCTATTGCCGATCCAAACTCCGGATCATTACACACGATGGTCTTGGTCATTATGATACGTTAGGTGCGAATTGTCGCACGTACGTGCATCAGAGGGTCCTAAAGATATATGGGTGTTTGCACGTGTATACATGTACGCGAGCTTGTGCCTAGCCTGCAGAGTAATACTGAAAATCACTTATTAGAGATAATTGACCAGATGCCTTTAGCTCATACGCAGGTCAACACTGTTACTGATAATTTACAGGGCCATATTTTTATCACTGGAAATATCGGCTTTGCTATTGCAGTCTAGAGCTTTCTCGCTTCCTTTCATTTCTGTCCTTTGCTGTGGATGTTTGTACTAGATGAGCCATGCCATTTTACAGATATGAATCTAAATTTGACCGTATATTCCAGTCTATATTTTGTCAACTTCTCTGCAGATGCTACTGGTACTAGATAACGGTGCATTAAGAATAGGAATACTATATATTAGACCGATATAAATTATTTGAGCGTTGTACAAATATTCTTCGAGCTTTTTACCCCTCACGACGAGACAAGATTTCTTTGTAACTTTCTTTGCTTCAAAAGGCGAGAATCGTGCCAGAATTTCAACACCACTCATTCTGAGATGCGATTCCTTCTGGACCAGGTGGAGCTGACAGTTTGACTGATGCCTTTCCCAGATCCGCCAAGGCGAAGGCAGCAGAAACCAAGTTTACACCTGTACCAACTTACATCTTTTCTCTTTCTTTCCCCTCTCTTCCCAGGGGACCTAGTGTGGCGGAAAGTCGTCACGTTGGGTTTCTTTGCCTCTTCCTTTCTTTGTTGCGAATATTTCTTTTATCGTTCTGTCAATTTTTTTCAAATACAAACCGAACAGAAAAAGTTTATAGCTCAGCAGTAACGATAACTTTGAACCTTTTCTTCCTAAAGTAATGTCTGATTGGTAGAGGATTTCGTGACGATTCTTCTCGATTGTCTGTGGAGGCGTTTGCGGCTTCCTTGTGACTGCTCCTTTTGGAATTTAGTTCTTTTTCTTGTCCCTTTTCCAGCCAATTTATCGTTTAAGCCTTTCTGTATTCTCAAAAAAACTGTTTTTAATATTTAAGGTAAATTTTGTACTTGACAAGCTTTCTACAGTCACTTCAGTCAGGTGGGTAACCAGTGGAGCGATCAGGGGAGGGGGTCTGTACCCTCTCCAAAATGTAAATATATGTAAAATTAGTGTAAATTTAGGCAAAACTATATACATTTCATATACCAACCCTGGGCCCTCGAAAGAATCTAGTGGATCCCCTTCCTAAAAAATCTGAATACGTTGTCTGACTACAGTTCAGAGTTTCCAAGAAGTTTTAGGCACTTCAAAATTTAAAAGAAAATGTGGGCAGCGGCCTTTGTGAACACTTCTGTTCTTTGCAGTCTTAAAAAAATCAAAGTCAACAAGCTTGTCGGAACTCTTTTAAAATTAGTAATATTCAAATACGTTTTAGGTTTTTTCTTAGATTTAAGACAAAATTAATATATAACGGTTAAATAAAACAATTTCTAACGGAAGTTGTTTACTCAAAACCTTAAATCCGGTAATGTTCGAAAATAGCGACAGGACGGGCTAGTACGTGCTGGTAGTGTCATTTAAAGCTGCCAGAAACTTTGTTCGATTATCACCTGAAACATAAGAAAGATAACATCATATTTGTGAATTATAATGTAAATTAAGCATAATTGTATGTTTGTAAGATAGTAATAATATCTGAACTTTATTAACGTTTTCTGTGGTTAAAAAAAGTGACAATCTGTACTTTTTCTGCTATTCCTATAATCTTTGAATTGTTTGAAATATTAACGCTTTCTCCATCGACTAACGTAATGTGTATTTCTGGCTAGTATAGAACCTATGACTAGTCGGTCCGAAATCTGAAAAGTGACGCAGTTTGACAAATCATCTTGTTTTAATTTTATTTAAGGCCTTTAGGAAACTTTGGTTCAGGCCGAATGGATGATGAGGAGATATTTGTGAAATGAACAAAATGAAAGGAAATCGGAGAATCCCAAGAAAACCCACGCAAAATGTTTTGTCCATCAGAAAGCCCACATGGGACGAGCGTGGATCGAACCGAGGACTCCACGCACCAGAGCTGAGCGCTCTACCACTGAGCCACGGCAGCCCTTACAAGTCAACTTGTCTGAACACATTTAGTTTTTAGTCCAGTGATTTCCTATACACAACCTTGGTTTGGAATATTATTACAAGACAGCCAATGTGCCTATTAATATTCTTCTTTGCATAGATCAATCCGCAGATTAGTCAAAACCTTTGATGGCATCATTCCATTCATGTCAGCTATTTGACATGCTTTTAATCTCTCAATAGGCTTTTACACTTGTTCATAAATAAATGTACGTACATCTTAGTCGTTCTTTTCTTCTTGCTCCTGTGTTATAGCTTCCAAAATAACATACTTTATTCATTATAGATTGATATCGTAGTATCTGTATCATGCAAATAGCTTTTATATTTGTTATTAATGTATCTTCACTTTTTCTATCAGCTTCACTTCGTCCTTCTTTCCATACCATTGATCCTTAACATTCTTCTCCAGCACTGCGTTCTGAATACTTACATCTTCTGCGTTTTTGGATTAGCTTCCATATCTCTGCCCCATAAAGTGCCACCACACCTTGTGTATCCTTTAGAATTAAGATTTTTATTAATAAATGTGATATTTTTATGATTTATTTTCTGTGAATGCTTGCCTCGGAAAAGTTAAATTTTGTTTGATTTCTTTGTCTAATTTTAAATTCTAAATGATCATTTTCACCTGAATATTTAAATTGTAGTACTTGCTATATAGCTTCTACGTTATTACTGCATTTACTTAGCTCCCACTAATTTTTATCCCTTAATATTTTACTCTTTTATTTTAATTTTTAATTCATCTTTTGATACCTTTCTTTATTATGTTGTGTACTAACAAACGCATGGTCTGAAGATATATTTGAGACCTTACAAAACTTTGGAGACACTTCCTTTCAAATTAATTTCTAAGTGAAAACTCCGGAATTGTCTCATGTGTATTACTTCTGACCTCAATCCAGTTTGAATTGTGCTAATTATACAGAATTTATGTAAACACTTGCTTTAGTGTTTTCTTTAAAATATACTTATATTGGTATTTTAACTGGTGAATTATATTCTAGTATACCGCAGTATATGGGCTGTATTTCCTAAAGCTTATGTCAAGTAGAAGCAGTCCAAATTTTACACTTGAAAGAAGTGTGAAGGACAGAGTTAAAGTTAAACTACAATGGGATTTGATCACTTCTGTACTTTTTAACTCCTTACCACTGAATATATTCTCTACACGTCTTTACACTAGTTAGATAAAAAGGCTTTGAACTATTGATATAGGCTCATCTTAATCATACGAGTGAAATACTTTTCGAAATCCATGAAACATCCATGCAGTAAGCTGGATTCGAACTCGCAACCTCGTGGACGGTGGAATAGCACAATAGTAATAACTAAGGTGAGTGTAAATAATATGTTTTGGTAACCTAATGATTTAAGAAAATTGTAAAAGTTTCACTTTTATTATTAGTTCAATCGCGATTATTTTACTATATTAGTTAAGTTAGGGGAATATGTATCCAAAGTGCATCCATACTCATTCCCCAGTGAACGGCTATCTGAAAATAAATATTCATTGTGAAAATAATTCAGCTATGAAGCCAAAATGACTATGTTTATAGGACACTCACAGAAATAAAAAGCAATATCACACATTGTATGAAAAGGTTATTTGGCATTTACGTATGCCTCTTTACCAGAAATGATAACCACAATTACAATTAATATATTGCTTGTGAGATCCCATGTATGAATAATCCCATAGTCTCTTAACCGCACATTAATATAAATTACTGACTTCATTATATCATGAAGAACGGTAGTTCTTCGAGTGACGCTGAGAAATAAATGAGTCTGAACTTGCATTTGAAAGCTCTTTGCTATACTAAGACACAAGAAAATTTGGGTCAGTAGGACCTCCGTGGGACCCCCAAGTGCGGTGCGAAAAGATCGAGATTTCACAAGTCTGATGATAGCTCTTACCCCAGACGATATAGGCGGTCAAAACTTCCGGAATCTTAATCTACGTCTCAATACCTTTTAAACCGTGTATAACACGTCAAAATCGGTGAAGGGGTTCAAAAGCTACGACTTTTTATTTAGCCGAATCACAAAATTTTCACAAATGATAGAAAAGTATGTCTGTCATTCTGTGTGTCTTTTTGTTTTAGCCCCAAATGGATGATACCGGGGAATTTTGGGGGTCAATTGCGGGCCACAATAACTTGGTGTAAATCGAAGCTTAATTTGTTGATAGGAGTTTCCGTTTTCGAGATACGGCCCAAAATCGGTCTTTTGCATGAAGACTATGCACTTTTTGTTTTAATAGGCAGCCTTACATAATAAGTGATATCAGTATGAAAACTCCTTCGGGGTAAAGACAACAGTGACACAAGAATTCTACTCACAAAAGAAGTGATATCCATTTTGCGAGTTACTTTCTTTGTGTCACTAGGGCGGAGGGGTACTAAATCTCTTAATTGTTACAAAGGAAACAATTTCGTCATAGTGACACAAAGAAAGTAACTCGCAAAATTGATATCACTTCTTTTGTGAGTAGAATTCTTGCGTAACTCCTGTCTTCACTCCAAATGGGTTTTCATACTAATAGAGGTTACACTTAATAGGTTAACCGGATAATTTCCAGTAAGTGTGACCTTGAAGCCATCCAAAGAAAAAAGAGTTGTAACTTGATGGGCTTTGCTTATTCGGTTACCTTGCTCAGCTAACTTAGCAAAATTAATAAATAAAATAATAATAATAAAAATAAAAAAGGATTTTTTTAAAAAAAAACACGCTTTTTTAAGATGGACTAGAAAGTACAAACTAATAAATTGATCTTATGAATCGGAAAATAAAAGCGTGGGTGCTCTTAGATATTGTGATTTTATGATAAGGTAAGAAAGAGCACCCACGTCTTTATTTTCCGATTCATAAGATTAATTCAGTTTATTATTTTTTACTTTTTAGTCTATCTTTAAAAAGCGTGGTTTTTTTTAAAAAAATCCTTTCTAATTATTTTTTTAATGTGTAATAGATTAATATTAAAACTCCTTGCGAAATAGGCAACCCAAATTTCACAAAATAGCTGCGGCGTTGCGTGCATTTAAGGATAATTTCGAATTATTTTAACTAATTAATTACGTACAGTTAACTGGATGATTTTGTCGTATATCTAATGATTAAGTATTGTATTGTCATCGGAAGCAAGCAAGTTTACAAAATTTCAAAAAAATCGGATTATGGGAAGTGAGTACCGAACAGACAGACAAGAAAGCGAGTTAATTTGTACAGAACAGACAAGAAAGCGAGTTAATAAAAACGTGTTACAAATATATTGGTGCAGGAAGGACGACCGAACGTGGACGGTGGATGAACAAATGAAAAGCCGGAGTATATCAGGACAGACTGTGCAAAAACATTGGTTCATTTAAAGTGTACATGAATTGCGTTACTTATGGTGCTGTAAAACACGCAAAAGAATTGAATGGGATAATTAAAAGCTGATTCCCGGTTTGAAACATGTGTTTGAAAACGAAATTCGTGAAATTCAAAGGATACAAAAAATTGCATGATATGAAATTTCAATTTCTTTATAGCCTTTTAGCGTCTATGGATCAGGCTGGAATAGGATAGGAGAAGGAGTGTGTGAAGGAGTTGACCAGCGTTAAAGGTATACCATCCCTGGTGTGACTGAGGACAAACCCTAAAAAAAAACAGGATAATCATTTGCTTGTATCGACCGAAGATCTCCCGAATACGAAGCCAAACGCTCTACCAATTGAGCTATGCCGCTCGGTGCTATAAATATGGGGATTATATTTGTTTTACACCTAATAAAGAAGATTTGATTAGATTTTTAGTTTTGTACAAAGAATCTGAAAGTGTTTTTGAAAGAAAAGAAAAATCCAAATTGTATTTTATAACCGGATATCCCATTACAATAGGTATTGTAATTTGATAAATTTTGTACTTTATATTTTTCTAGAATTAGTAACACCCAGATTTCCAGAATTCAGATTTCGGCATGCAATACCAATTTTACATAATCTTTTCAATTTTAATGTTTAGTATTATATGTATATCATTAGTAGCCGTGGCTCAGGCTGCTACGAATCGTGGGCCCGGGTTCAAATCCCGGCCACGATGCTGGATACTTTTCTCGCAGTGTTCCCATGGCTGGCGCTCTAAGGTGCACTCAGCCTCCTATCAAATTGAGTACCAGAGGGTCCTTGGTACTCCTGGACACCTTGGGAAGGTAAAGGCAGTCAAGGTGGGACTCACTTCGTACCGTAGGTCGAGATTATGTGGAGCACTACCTCCACATCCCCATGCGCCGTTCACGGCGCGTGAGTATCGCACAGGGGATAGCTTTGCCTTTTTTTACCTATGTGGTCCATGGGAATAACGTTAATAACATCAAGTCTAATAAAATAAATAAAAGTAAGTTAAAATAATATGTTTAATAGTTAATTCAAAATAATAGTTATAGTACTTAAAATTACTATTTTCATTTAGAGAAAATTAACAAAAAAGTCTTGCTCAAATAAATTCTGTTATGGAAGAGAATTAGCATGTTTTTAATGAAACTTAAACACTGATGCATGTATTAAAATGAGGAGATCAGAAGCAAAAGGATGCAAGTGACACTGAAATTTTAACAAAAAATATATATAAAACATGAACTGTATGTCCCACAATATAGTATTATTTTGTCTCACATATATTTCAGATAATACATAAAATATAAACCCAAACTTCGTTTTATTCTTCCATATCACTTAAACCCTTTTACTTTTAAGCTCCTCAAACGATAAGAACATGCACTATGTGGGCTCCATTCGGATTTATTCTTGAATCATCATCCGTGCAGACCAAACTATAGTTAAAACGCGTGTGCTTTCCAATGGAAATAGTTTCACATCAAGTGAAGATTCGTTCTATATTGCAAAATTAAAATCTGGTGATATCGTTCTTTATTTATAAGAATTACTTCATATTTGTTAGTGTAAAATATGATGTATTTATTTAATTTGAAATTCTATGGGATTTTCGGCCTAAGACTGTGAAGTAACCTCCCTCTCGCAAGTAGAACTTTTAGGCAAGGAAATAGAAAGAAAATTCTTAGGTTACATCCTGTCATTTGTGAGAAATAACTTAGGAAAATACTAAAAAAGATTCTAATTAAAGTGTATAAAATACAGTCTTTTCATCTGCATCCTCATGACGGTATGCATTTATTTTATGTATGCATCCTCGTGTTGCTCTTTTCTATATTTTCGGTTCATGCTTACTATCTTGCAACATAAGTTTTCTAGAATGTGATCCGGACTATGGTTTATGTGATATATTTAGATTCCTTTCGTTTTATTCAAGCAGTATGTCTGAATACATTACATGAAAGAAATGTTTCGTATTTACACAAGTGAGAGAAATACAGTAGTCCGACTATATGGCCTACATGGCGTAGTTTCCAGTAGTTACTCTGCGGTATTTGCTAATGGTCGACGCAGACAATTTGGCGCTGCAGTTGGGCGTGAAATGCAGCCTGAAGCTCTGTTCGTGTCGAGGTCCCTGTTACTTAGAGCGTTCCAGCTCCTTTGTTTGTTCATGCTCGTGCTTGGTCCAGGTTCAGGGAGATTTGTTGACTAAATGCGGTTTAGTTTCTAGGGTTCTCTTTTCTGTTACGAAGTGGTGGTTGAGCTTTACCGAGCAACCAACAATGTCAGATATACCGCTTTCTCCTCTCCAAATGCAGTTTTTCTATAAGGATCCAGTTAAGATAGTTTACACTGAAGTATTACAAGAGCTGCTGCCAAGAACAGAAAAGGCTGAAGGTATTCTATTGTACTCAACATGGCAATTCTTCTTGTTTGTTTTTTTAAATAATAGAAAGGCAAAGTATTTATTCATATTTCACAGTATTACTGAATTATCTGGTGGTGGTGGATAGAAATAAATAACGCACGGCTTTCTTTATATTTAATCCCCTACATTTTCCGTTAAGGCTTGATTTTTCCTATTTTCTCTCTGAAATATAAAATTACAAACAGACTATATACCATACCTACCTATTTGGTTACCCAAAATACATAGAGAAAATATTTTTCTTTTTAGTAACTAATACGGAGTGAAATAAATATAGTTCCATTTACACATCATGTAAGGGTGTCGATCGTCTAGAAAGTTTAAGTCCATTGATTTATTGTATTTGCAGACCTTTTATATTTTCTTGTATCCCTCAGAAGAGGGCTTGTATCTTGTACTTTTGAGCTTCGTTTTCAATTATTTTTATTCCATATTTATTTTGAAGAGAAATGACACCACTGAGTGACTAATTTTGCTCGTGCTGTCTTAACCAAGGGCCTTGGGTTCGATTCCAGACGAGGGCGCAAGTAATTCAGAACTCACTCACGTCAGATATGTAAGTCTAGACCTTAAGATGTCATCTCTATCTAATGAGAGTGAATGACAAATCAACATTTGTTCACCTTGCTCAGGGAGCTTCTGGACATAACCTACCTTCGGGCCAGAGCACCAATCATCACTATAATTTTGATGGGTTGAGTTTTTTTTTAAAACATAGATTCTATAGATACAGGGTAACGGTGCTCGATTTTTTAGGGGGTGGCTGGCATTTCCCCCTTTCTAAAAAACATACTCACTTGCGCTTTTTTTCCCAAACGTACCATAGCAACACAGAATATCGGGCCAATATTGGCCCAATATTCTGTGCCGCTAGGGTGGGATGTAAGTGGGCGTGAAGTATGTCTACTGTCTGATAAATTCTTTCCACGCTCAAAATGGCAAAAATCAAACACTACAGGCTAGAACACGTTTTAAATGAAATACTCGAATCACGTCAATTTTGATTGAGAAGGGTCATATCGTTGGGGGAAAATGAATCTTGGTATCTTCTGCTGTATGATTTTCTAATATATAAACTGAAAACTTGTATGCAAAGTAAAAACTTACACTGTTTATCTCTACGAGAGCCCTAGTTGTCTATACAGTAGAAAATGACTTGTGGAAGTGTCATTGTGATAAAAATAAACGTACTGTCCCATTTACTTAATGTTTAATATGATAAAATAATAGCTTTTCAACTTTTAGTTTGTAGCATGGAACCATTCCAAACGAGCCAAAGTAGCAATATGTTTGCAAAGAGAATCAAAAGACATTTTAACTTATGTTTTACTTGATTTTCCTTTTATATTAAGCTAACGTACAGTATTCTTAAGTTTATTGCAGCGATATGTTGTATCCAAAATAAAAAATGTACTGTAAGTGTTGGGTTATAGTTGCAACTTTTTATTTTTCATTTACTGAATTTTACACCATGTAGATGGCACTTATTCATTTCTTATATGGCAACACTATGTCCAACCAGTGTTCTATTTGTGGGTAGACAACAGCATCAAGTGGTGTTCATATTCAGCCAAATTACTGTAAATAAAATGTATCTTGTAAACCATAATATTGAATAACCCTTGTAATAAGTCAGTTCATTAGCAAAATCAAGTTTAACAATAGACCTAGTATTTCATAATCATCTTTACAGTCCAACAGCATGCTTCTGAATTTTCCAAAGAAATCAGTTGTTTACCAAATAAACGAAATGAAAAAGTTTCGCTGAGTCATCCTCGGTATATATTGATTCAAAACTTATTACGATAAATATAAGAATACATTGAATGATCACTGAATTATCAGCACCCTAATACTAATCATTGACAACGATGAATTTCGAGAGTGCACAGTATTGCTGACCTGCGTAGTATAAATAAGGGATTTGATGTTTAGTAGATAAATGAGGACAACAAACCGGAGATTTACATTTCATGTTAAAATCTGCTAAGCATGAACCAGGTGCTCATCCTTGAGTCGCTGCCTACGGTTCGGTACTTAAGAAGTAACGTTGGTATGCGCTTATTTTAAATTTTCCTATAGTCTTGTCCTATCACGCTACACAAATGCCAGGGAGGTGCTTGAATTAAGGTCAGGGAATTACTTTCGTCTCTCTTCTTCAATCATCAGAGATAATAAGTTTAAAATGAAGGTGGACTGCACTTTGAGAAAATAAAGAGGATCTAACTTAAACGAGGTGGTTCTTTAACAAAAAAAAAAGTTATTTTCTTTAATTTTCTATTGTTGAAAATTCAGGATACACAAAATGTAAATGTCCAAATCCCAACTTTGGACCCAATTCGTGAACGGTAGTCTATAACATAGTACTGCACATGGTTACTACTGAGGCCACGACTCAAGAAATATACGATACCAAGTTTGGTTAAGATCAGATGTATTCCATATTTCAGTACGATTTACGATTTAAAAAATCAAGAGAAGAGTGAAAAAAAAACGAAAGTTGCATTGAAGGGTAATGATAGGATAAAGTTGGAAATGAAAATAGTACTTCTATTGTGAGGGTATCTCTGATAACTTTGAGATTCGGAGAGGAGGGATTCATTAATCGAAGGTCCACCAAACAGAGTAAATCTCGGGACTTAAAATTTGCTAACTGTGCAATAGACACTTTTAAATATTATCATTCTATGTAGCTTCGTAGCTACCAATTATGCTTCAAAGAAGTGTTGTATGCTGCTAAACCACCAACTTGCTTCTTCTTCTTCTACTACTACTTCAAATAATAATAATAATAATAATAATTTGAAGTGCCAACTACTTTAAATCTCCCTCTGACTTTTTTTAATCGGTCACCACTTCTAGTACTTTGGCATGAGAGTTCTCAAGTTCATTTAACCTGGTGTTGGTGTTACCCCAAACAATTACAATGAGATGAAGGCTATCGCTCATACGGCTGGCTAAGCACGAGTGTTGATGTGTAATGCCATAGCCGTTTGTTGTGGTCGGTGCTTCTGGTGGGTGTTGGTGGCAGCTAGCAACAATGAGGGCTCTTCATCACGAAGCGTGATGTTCGTTTATTCCCCCTGGTCCTGAATTGCTGCAACAATTATGCCCCAGTCCACGCTTGATGGATGACAGAGACCATGCGGTATACTATGTGTTTTCATGCGTATGTGTGGGGGTGAATTTGGTGCACATCTGTCCATCCTTTCCTTTTGGATGTAGTCAAATCGAAGTACTGCAGCATTCCAATGATACTTCAATTGGTACGGAGTCATTCGGACTTGGAAATGGCTTGTAAATTATTATTTCCTTTTTTTTTTTTTAGTAAGATTAGGAATAATTTATCCGTTTCAAAAATATATGAATATAAGTATCTGTTTTCAGCAAGAGTGATATACTATTTCCACCTAATATCCAAAATAGCAAAATGTACACATGGTTTTGATTAACAAAATCTAAGATTTTTCATTTTGATGAATATTATCTATTACAGATATAAGTACAAGATATTAATTAAAACTTTTATAAACTTGTTCGATGAACTGATCAACTGGATTCACAACATAGTTTATTCCATTGAAACATCGTCAAATTCTATAGAAACATTTTGTCGCAGTCATCAATGTTATTTCTCAGCTTATTGACCATGGCTTCTTTGTACCTGGTAGTACATGATAAAAATGATACATTAAATGTATGGCTGAGGTACGTGGTGAATTATGCGAATGATTCTTTCGTAGTCAGAATTCATTTCTTTGTTTAACTCTTTTAAGGGGTTGTAGAAAGGTATATCCAAGAAAGGCATTTCACTGATATAATTTTGTTTGTCGGTAATCTCTATTCAATTTAGGTATATACCAGAAAAGATGAAGAACAGCAAATTGATATCAACATCCTCCTCTGAGAACTAAATATATCCGAATCTTTCTGAAGGGATGTCATCTTTACTATTTAATATTTTAAGAATTCAACGTTCTGAGTAAGTTCTTTAAATTTAGTATAGGTGGGTATTTAATAAAACACCGCGTGATATCTTGTTATACATTGCTAATCGGCAGGTTTAGAACCAATATAACTGAAGTATTCGAGAAGCAAGTGAGAGAAAGTAGTTTCCTGTTCCAGTGACAGTCAATCGGGACACTTTACTTTTAACAATGAAACGAAACGAGGTATAAAAACCAAACAAAATATAGAAAACTCAAAGATACAGAAGGATACTGATTTCAATAACAAACAATTTTTCATTTTCTCATTTATATTCTGCTTAAAAGAGTAGAAAAGATTTGAAATCCATCTATGCTTAGATCTGTAGTTTTATAAAAGAGTATGTGAACAGATTTAATGTAAAACGTTTTGTGCTATAATATTTAGTCATCTGGTGTACGCAGAGTTAACAAAAGGAAAAATTCGAGACATTAGTCTATTTGCAATTCAAATCGAAATGAAAACGTAGCCTGTTTTACGAGATGGAATGACGTCAACTAAATTGCTATGTTAAGAAGAATGAAGACAAGCAAGTATTCGTGTTCTTATGAAACCTAAACTTATGATACCACTAAACCTATCTTAAGAAAATATTCAATATTTTTTTCACTTCCCATATTTTGTATTTTCATTGAAAAAATTTTGAAAAATATGTGCTTTTTAGCTACGGATGCGAGTTGATAATAGCAGCATATACGCTTTTCTGGTGTGAACAGAAAATACCGCTGAAACTTTTTCCGGTTTTCAGAAAAAAAGAGAAACAATATAATCCAACAGTTAAACAGAAATGAGCTTTATTGACTACTATGTTTGTTCGCTATTGACATTGCACATGAGAACAAGAAATACACACATGCAGTGATATCAATAAAGATGTTTATTTTTGTAGCGTGTTTGTTACTGTGCTCACACAAAACATAATGTTTGTTCAGCGCAGATAATTGGAATATATGCAGTCGATGGTGCTTGACGGTTCACTCTTCGCAGTGTACCACTAGAGTATGCTTTTTGCTCGTATAAAAGAGGGAATTGAAACTGTTTATCAGGAGGGTTAAGTGAAAAAAGGATAGTTAGGAAAAATTCAAATCATGTTAATCAGTGTTAGGTGCATTAGTAATTAAATCCCTAAAAGAACTAATCATTTTCGCAAGTAAGTGTTGTGATTAAAATTTACTCAAGTGAGGCACGACATTTTTTTCGGTATAAAACAGACAAGTGTACTTGGTTTGAACGATATTCTAAGCATATGTTTACAGTTATCACGATGCTTTAGTCACTCAATAAGGCCAGACTAATTACGAGATAATGTGTGCGTTTTATAATTGAGAAGGTAACGAAAATAATGGCACATACGCTTATGCGTGTTGAAATATTGTGATCCTTGTTATGCATCACGAGAGTACCACTTTCTGGATTGTAAAGTTACACAGTTTATTCTGTTTGTTTCATCAACACATGCCTAAAAGCTGATTGACGAGCCATTTCTACATATTTTGGAAAGAATGTCGAAAACCATCAACTCACTTGATACGCCTGCACATTTACTGTCCCTTTGCATTTCTCTGCACCTGGAAAGGCATTTAACTCTAGTGCAAATATGCGTTTCTTTTATATTTTACCCATTATAAAGTTATGTAGACACGTAAAAGGTTTCAACAAAATAGGCACACTCGTTGAGAAGTTACGTGGATAAACATAAGCGAAAGTTTACAAATCTAGTTGAGAGGTATAGTCAAATAAGCGGATAAGCCATATTTCAGTGGAAATTATTATTTTTTTTTTTAAAGTGTCTGCTACTTATTTCCATAGTTGCTCAAACTGTAAAGAAGCATTGCTTTATACACTTCGTCTCTGAAGACCATATTTCTGTGTTACATGTTTCCGACAAATGATTTTATATTTCAAACACTTGTGGCTTTCCCCTCCTATCCCCTTTCCTGTTTAGACTCTTCAATTGAAAATCTCCTGTGTCGAAGTGGGCTGAGAACAGAAAAGAATAGTAAGGTGATTGTGTTTGACTTCTTTCCTTTGAAAAACTGGTTATATTAGTCTTTATTACATAACGAAATTGCAAGTTGTCTCTTTTTGATGTTCAAGTATTCAATTCTATAAATTTTGCTATAAATCGCTATCAGTTCAGGTAGTTTCCATTTCCTTAAAACAAGCAGAGAAAGGAAGAACAATTCCAGAAATAAATTTTAGTGTTAAATAGAGCAATCACAATACACATGAAGCGCTTTCACAATATTATAGGGGTTAGAGTGAATTCCATTGAAACTACTAAAAACTCCATTCAAACTTCTGTTAATTTATACGTAATTCTGCCGACAATTTAATCGTAATTTTCCATTTAATATCGTAATAACCAGGCACAACGTCAGGTATCACTTAAAAGAAGCAAGTGATTCCTCAGGTCAAAAATTGCATGTGCGCAATTCTTCTGTAAAATAAATATCTGCATAGGAAAGTTTTACAGTATTCTACTTGACGTATCATTGAACAAGTTCTCTTAAGAGGAGCAAATAAAATAGATTCTTGACTTTATGACCTGCATATAAGGACGTATTTCGCCTGCTTAATGGCATAATAACGAGAACCAAGGATCCATAAAGTATGCAAGGATTAAGAAGCCAATTTAGCAGTATCAGCTATTAGTAGATGTAAATCAAAACGTTGAAATTAGCGTCATTAATTTCCTGCATTTTCTTTCCTTCGTAAAATAGTATTTTACGCTTTTATTATAAAAGGTGATCTTTATTTTGGGAACGGTCGTATACGTAAATCTACGTACTTTTTGTATTCTAACCCAAACATAAGGAAGAATTTATGAAATTCATATATCGCTGCTCAGATTCACATTTTAATAATACAGTGTCATTAAATATATTTTCTTTCACCACAGTTTCAATATACAACAATAAATATATCCCGTAATAGGTAGGACAGTCTTTGCTTTCAAATTCTCTATCTGGCCAGAAAAATTTAAGAAAATAAAATCGTACTGAAATAAAATGATAAGTAATAAACAAATACCTTTTCGTCTTAATCACTTCCTCCTTCCAAATTTGAATAAGAATTAAATTTTAAGGAAATTTTCAATATAGAGGGAAATTTAACATCAACATATTTTTAGTTTTCGGCTCTACTCTTCGACTTATGGGTGAATATTTTATATACTAGGATATGCTATATACAAGTACATAAGTGATTATTAGTGTGATTAATTTTTAAGCTTTCCCTTCTGTTTGAAAATGCTTTGTTCTTGGAGTCTCCACTTCGATTTTTGTTTATTCTTTGAATTATCAGTGCTTAATATGGGACCCAACTTTCATATTGAAACTGTCTTTGCTTGATTATTTCAAAAGCAAAGAAAATATTAGGATAAAATATTGGAGTTTGTTTCATTAACTTAAAATACCATTCTTTAAGATATTTGTTTGTTTTTGTTCCGTCATTGTCAAAGGGATTTCAAATTTACCTTTAAAGGGAAAACGTGATATCGGAATATAAGATAAAGTAACGGCAATTTCTACAAGGAATATGATGAGATATTTTAAATAAGATAGAAACGAATATGTTCTCGAGCCAATTCCTAGCAGAACAATTTCATGAAGTATAGTATTTCAAACAGTATATAAGGTTCATTTCATTTCCATGTGCACTTGACAACATAAATACGTCACGAGCGTCTCTCCACTTTATAACAAGAAGATCATCACACTGTAGTACAACGCTTTCTCCTTTTTTCAATTTGATGCTGAAATTTTGTTTTGGGAGGACTTTCCTGTTTGGCATAACTGTTCCTACCGTTTTTATGCTATGTTTCCACAAATTAACGAATAGATCAGGGCTCGAAAACCACCTGTCCACATACACAGTGTGCCACTTTCCTTTTATTTATTTTTCGCCAGGTCTGTCGACAGTATTCAAGACGACATTGTGTTCTTTAGATCCAGGTTTCGAACCAGTATATACTTCTAAATAGCAAATGAATCCACTTCTGGATTCACATAACTCAAAATTTTTTAGCCCATACTTATGGGGTTTGCCTTTTATATAAACACGAAAAGAGACCCGCCCTCGAAATGCGCACATTGCTTCATCAATTGTCAGGAATTTATCAGGTTCTATACAGTTTTTGAAAGTTTGCGTCATGTGGGACAGGAAAGGTTATATTTTGAAAAGTGGATCATAACTTGGATCACTTCTCGGCAGCTGCTTTTCATTATCATTCACGTGAAGCATTGACATTATTGCAAGAAACCGATTTCTTGAAATTCCTATTTTACGCGCAAAATTATTTTCTATAACCGGATGCGTACTCCAAGTGTCTCTCAAAGCAGGTTTCCGAACTAGACACATATGTATCACTACAGCAAAAAATAGTTTCAGTTTGTTTACGGAAACATTCTTCCACAAAGATAGATGCAAATTTGAACGAAGATCTCCTTGTTTTTCGGCCTTCCGTATTTGCTGAACGGCATATCTGTTCGTTTCAACAGAAATAAGTTCGAAAATTTCATTGGTAAAGAAACCTGGAAAAAATCAATTTTGGAATTATTGCGAGACAATCCGGTATCTGATTTAAAACTTTGGGATCCACAGAAACTAGGTTTTATTACAGTAGCATTTGGTTCTGTCCAGTTCCGTTCATATTGATCGCGAGGACGTTTAGGAATGCGGCGCGATGTTTGAGAACTAGTGCTAGTAGTAGCATCTAGTATTGTTTCTGAGTCACTGTCTGAAGATTCTAAATGTAGTTGTTGTAATATTCCATCGATGTCTAAAATAGCTTTATCGTACGTTTCAAAAGCATAGGGATCGCTATCATTTATTATTTCGGTAACTTCTTTTGGCGCCAATACGCGACTTCCACCAGAATCACGACTTGTCCCGGGGGTTTCCATGCCAAAGAACAAATGAAGGCAGAAAAGGATCAACAATGAAAGCACAAGAAATAATCGAACTACCAAACACTTCCACTAACTTACACAAACTGGAGAACAAAAAATAGATTTTCATTTTCTGCTTGTGAGTGCTCATAATTTTAGGGAAAATAAACATGTCACTGCATTTGATTTGAAACGAACTATGTACCTGACCTTTTGACAGGAAGGTGATATATTTTAGGGGAAAGTAAAGAGAAGGGACCAGCATTACGCAGCAATTCTTTTCTTTTCTTCATTGCGTGCGGAACTCGAGGAAATGACCTTGGAAGGTGTGCAACAGGAATACCTGTCCTCGGGACTCAATTCATTAGAACCACACGACAGGGATACCTGTTTCTGGCTCTCAAAGTGTTAAGCCCTTGAGAATCAGTCCCGAATAAACTCGAAATCTAGTTTGGGTCAAAGTTCTTTACACCGTGTTTACTCATGTCCCGTAATCATTTTCATACTCTTTTTCCTTTATAGCGAAAGAAATCTTGTGTAGACATTGTATGTATATATTTTTCTCAGTAGAGGTCATTAAAAGCGTTTTAGGGCAGCGCCACCAGCGTATGTTTGTAAAACTTTGGGTTCTAGGTATGCTGAAGTTTGAATAATAATAGTTAGTTTTGAGTGGGAAAATACATTGTTTTCTTCATTGTAACGTGGAAAATACAGTGACCGAGTGATTCTAACAAGACAGTTAGTTACGAGGAAATACGCAGAAAACGAAAATACTGAAATAAAGAAAGACGAAATACAAACATTTATATTAGAAAACACTTCAAAATCTCTACGTGTAATGATGGATGTCTATTTACCGGATGGGCCAGTCGGGATAAAAATTATCATGTAACACAAAATTTTCGACGTAGTTTTCGATAATGTATGCATTACGAAGGGATTTCATACGTTTTTAATATTTAGCTTTTAATAATGTCCTAGTACATATATTTGACTATAACGAATGCGAAATAACTCGGGATAAAAATCAACTCGTTTTTTCTACTTCCGTTTCCATACATTTTTATAGATTTTTGAAGAGATATTTCGCATATGACTGTGTCATTCTACGTTCAAATAAACGAAGGCTACAATCGAGGTTTTCCTTTGCAGGAAAACCAAAATAATTTGATCCCTAAGGGTTTAATTAAACAAATACATACACTGTTATCTCAAGTGTAGTGTGTAGGACAAGTTGTTAAAACCCCGACCATTATTTCAAATTATCCTGTATTGTTGTGGGAACAAATTTTATACGCGAGGTAGTGTTTTACAATTTATTGGTACTATAACTGATTTTAAAGTGTTATTGATCTACCAAATACAAGAAGAAAATCACGGTCAAGCATGGCAAAAGACAAAGAGGGAGATAAAACAAAAGAAAATAGAAAAGGGAATACCGCTAAAGGGAAGAGAATGAGTTCGAAACTAATTCTCTAACACATTACTTGCGTTAAGTTAAATTTAAGCATCGACATATAGAGGACTGTATCATATAGTTTCATCCCCTCTTGTCCATCCTTTGAAGAACTCATTAAACACACAAAATAAAAAGGGCCGTCGATATTGATGAAGAAATTAACTATTCAGGTTCACATCAAGCACCAATGACTACGAAAGCGGTTTGAGGGAGAGGAGAGAACATGGGTGCACATATGCTTGGAAATTTTAACGCTGAAATGTCAAACAAGCTTCAGTAGAGGATTCACAGATGTTGGATGGCCGTCACTAACTTTGAAGATACGGCTTTTGTGAGATGGAAGAGACCATGCTTTGAGCCCATTGTATGACCAATTCACACGTGATGAACGGATGTTTGTAGCCGGAAGGGAGCCAGAGGTGCAATTATCCGACTGTCGGTGTAGCTGAGAGTGGCTAGGGATGTTCAATTAGGGATGAATCGGACGTGATTGTCGATATGGGATAATTTAAGAGCATGCTTAGGTGAGGGGCTTTTGTAATTGCTGCCGAGGATTAGATTTGTTGTAAGCAGAAGGAGTAGTATGCAGGGAGAAGGGGAAGGAAGGCAAATTCCATGGAATGGCTTGTCAGAAATCCACCTATAAATTTAAAAGAACGTCAGTGTAGTTTTTCGCTTCGTACTTCGGATATAATCCCGCGAATATTCAGATGTATGTTCTCAGTATTTTATAATGTAGAACAGCTCTTCCTCTTTCAAGATAATTAGGAAAGTGGATTTTATGTCTCATTTCATTAGCAAGTAAAGTCGTTGCAGTTGAAGGAAACATATGCAGCATTATACAATAGTTATATAACTACATGAATTACCAAAAAAAATATCTAAATAAGTGTTTGATACAATAAACTAAACAAGGATCGAAGAAGTAATGTCGAAAATTCTGACCTCTCAGGAGTTCCTCAAGGTTCGAACCTAGGACCATTGTTATTTCTCTTGTTTGTTAATGACCTTCCTGATTATGTGCCTGATAATGAAAACATGTTATTTGTAGATGATTTCGAAATATATACAAAAGTCAACTCTATCGAAGACTGCATAAGACTTCAACAAAGCTTAGATAATATTGCAAACTGGTGTGCTATCAATCAACTTGGAGTCAACATAAGTAAATGTAAAGTATTATCATTTAATAGAAATAAAACACTCATCAATTCGTTTATTTCATTAATAAAATTTGTACTAAAGAGACCTACTTTATTTAAGGATATTGGTGTCAGTTTTGACTCAAAATTAACTTTCAACATACACGTTAGAAATATTACAAATGAAGCCTTGAAGTTATTAGGATTTGTAATTAAGACGGAAAAAGAGTTCAACAGTATATGATCATTGGAAAAGAAATTAATATGCTAATTTCCGCTCCAAAGTAGAATATACTACTTCTTCTATTTGGAATCCATATCAATTGAAACATTGCCAACAATTAGAGAAAATCCAATCAAAATTTCTTAAATTCTTGACTTTTAAAGAACTAAAATCTTCCCTGCTTATGATAGTTACAATGCAGTCATTAAGAACTTTAATATTCAGAGTTTAGAACAAAGACGCAACATTGGTGATCTGTTATTTCTTTAAAAAAAAATGTTCAAAATAAGTTAGATTGTAAAGATTTAGTTTCAAAATTACAGTTTCCTGTCCCGTTACCTAAAATTTGCGATACTGGTGTCTTTCACTGTAAAAAGGCAAGATCCAATATCTTGATGAGGCCACCAATCTGGAGAATTTGTACTATATATAACAAACTCTGTACAGTTCACAGTGATCTGGACTTATGCTATATGTCACCTAAAGTATTTAGAGATGCCATTGTCAATAAACTCTGTACAACTACTTTGTAAAACTCAACACTATAATTAGGCCTTTGCCTGTTGTGTTGTCACTAAATAAATAAATAAAAGGCAGACATATGCCTACTTTCTTAACACTTATCGTTCTGTGCTGCTGAGATAGTAGTAATTTGTATGTTTGTTACTTGGCAGAAATGCAATGTGTGTGTAATGCCGTAACTGCAGTCAAAGATGACGGGAACACAAGCATACTGGTGTAAAAAACGTTTTTTGTGAATTTTTCCAATAAAAACGTCGTTCTTTTTTTTTAATGTCCTTTTTTTTAGACAGCAAGTATTTAATGCTGTACGCAGCAGATAACCAATGTAATCAATACAATTGCAGTTAAAATCCTCACACATTCGTCCCAATTTACTATTGCTTTGTTTCCCTGCAGCATTACGAGGCAAATGATGGACTCATTTATGCAATCACTACCATATTTCTATGCTTCCTCTGCTATCCTCGCTCTGACAAACATAAGGAATGAACTAAGGACATATAGACATAAGTTATTTGGTATGATTTGTAAAAAAAAAAAAAAAAAACTAACAAATCTCCAGGAAAGTGAAAAAATATTTTGAATTATAAGAAGAATTTAAGCTCCTAGATATAATACAACTTTGAAGACACCTTTACTGTAAACTGAAATTCTTAGGGTACCGAAATATGCTCTCATCCCGTATATACAATACGTTAATTTCTAATCACGATATTATACAGGGAAAATATATTTTTTTGATCATAATTTCCTTCTGGAAAAATTAACTATCTATAGCTCAAAATTCCGGGAAATAATCTGCTTCTGTTCAAAGGCAGAGATATATGTTGGCGTTTACTAGTATTTTGTGTTTTGCTATAAAAACTCGGGGCATTGCTCCCTCATACTCACGACTCCAAGCTTCGCTCCATACTGTAAAAACATATACAGATATAGACAGTGTAACAAAAAATATTTTATTATATGAATATTCCAAAATACTTGTATAAATCCCTAATGGATACTCTTGTAAGTGAACAACTACATATTTGTTTCTTCTAATGAGTCTGTTTCAAAAGGGCTCTGAACAGTATTATTTTAAAGCATATCATAACGTAGCCGCGCCCCGGAGCTCCCCCGCGCAATTTGGAAACTATAGGAATAGCTATCGGCACTTAACAGTATGGGAGCATTTAAATAATTGAATTTTAAAATAGAGTGTACGGGTTTTTGGGTACAGGGAACATCCATAGTATGTTTCAATTGTGTCGAATATGTATACTCAAAAGTTTGGTGCGGATACTACGAACTGAATGGAAATAATAAATATTTAATTTTTAAAATAGATTGGCCACACTGTCAGCTGTGGTACCTGAAGTATCTCTATGACGAGTCCCAGTACGTAAATACAAGGTTTGGTCCTGATATATTCAACGATATGGAAGCAATTAAAATTTTATTTTATGAAATTCGTTGGCAACTCTGATAACTGCGGCGCCGGAAGTACCCACATGAACTGTCCCAGTACCTAATGCACATATCAAATTTGGTGTAAATCAATATGGATACGTCCAATGGCAAAAATTATGAAATCTAGAATTTTAAAAATAATTTGGCAACGCTGACAATCTACGACACTTGGAGTGCCTGCCTGTATGACCTGTCGCAGTACCTAATGAACATGTATGTCAAGTTTGGTGTAAATCAATTCACACGTATAGTTTTGTATTAGTAAAGGAATTTCTACAAGTTAAAATTTAAAATAGGCTGGCAACACTAACAACTGGGGTGCTTGAGGTGGACACCAAAAACTTTCTTCTATTCCGTTCAATGATGTTTAAACTAAGTTTGGGGCAAAACGCTATGGAAGAATTAAAATGATTCTTTTTATAGTTGGCAACACTGAGAACTGTGCAACCTGGAATATCTCACATATACCGTACCAAAAAATATTTTTAATATTACAATATCTACGGTTTAATTTGTGTTGTATTTCTTCTTAATTACCTATATACAAATAATTGTTGCTTAAAGAGACTTTAGCAGTATTACAAATTCCTGCCTTGGAAAAAACGAAATTGAGAAAAATGAAGGTTTTTTTCTAAACAATGCTAATTTTAAGGATAAAAAACGAACGTTTTATATTTACAACGCTAGCTGAGACAGTATCTTTGGCATTGTCATTTGCGTTTATATTGATTAAACAATTCTCAAGATAAATGGGTCATTACCTTATGAACAACTCTCATATCTTTCTGAAGGTGCCAGTATTAGCATGGATCAAACGGAAATTTCAATTGTTCACTCATATTCATAGAAAATGGCTGATAGGTGCACTTTCCTGCAGAAGTTGTATACTTTGACTATAACAAACAATATCCGCCATAGACTTAATTAACACTGACATTCCATATGTTGTGCTTTCAATATTTGTAGTTCTATGTTACCAGATTTGTAAATAATGGATACAAAAAAAAATCCATCGGCCATTTTCAATCAATGTGAGTGTATATACAAGTGTGACCGACAAAAGAAGGCAGTGCCAGTGCTCAAGAGATATAAATGATTTTTATAGAAATACAGTTATCTACAGAAATGTATAGTTGTATCACATCTACATTCAGTACAGATAAATCACATCTTATTGTGTAACGATCTCTTGTAGTATTAGGGATACATATATCATCTTCTGAAGGCCCGATTTAAGGGTGTCAAAACTGTGACCAAGCACACATCACGGAACTATGGAAATGCCAGAATCCCTATTCACTTTAAACCTCTCAAGTATATATGTTCTTTACAGTTTCTGTCAAAACTAATTTACTTCGATAAGATAAGAATAATATTTTTCGCAATTAGTATAATTTGTACTAAAGGCGACCACATTACACAAAACTATAGAAACATTCATGTAAGAAAAACTGAATCTTCGTTTAAGATTGAAGTGATTAAATCTTTTCTTGTAAGCACTCTGGTATTAAATGAACATAGGCTTATTGACAGTTAACGTAACAACATAATTACTTTATGTTGTTATTTTTGTAAGATAATCGTAATCCTTATAATCGTATATTGAGTTCGTTCGAGAAATCTAATTTCAAATGAAACATTTCTGCACTATGAAAATCAGATTTATCGTTAGACAATGTGAATACAGTACTTTCCTTTATATTTGCTGTAACAAGCCACTGACAAAGTGCAAAAACCGGGAAACCATATTCCTTGCTTTCTTTGTTTTGTTTTTTTTTAAAATGTAAGAATTCTTAAAATCTGCGCTGCCTTTGAGTCAAGCCCTCATAAATGTGTCTGACAGCGGATATAAAATTTACAAACGTTGAGAAGAAGAAAATTTACATACTCCAACGTCCTTTAACGCGGTATGCCAAAGGCTTGTGAAGTTGGAAAAAGTCCAAAGTGTAAGCATTCATCTCCAGAGAAGCATTTGAATACCATTTTCAGCGAAAGTGAAGCTGCCCCTCGTGGTGTTATAAGAAACACAAAAGGAATTCTTCTTGGCACCGTCTGACAAACGCCAATCTGGAAAACAAATCAACTTCAAGAAATGGATTTGAAATGTGTATTATCTTGAAGTGAGCAATATGCAGTCTCATCAAATAACCACGAGCTTGGAGCAGCACCATCTAGTGTGTCTTCTGACGCAACATGGCGTAATAGGTCATTAATCACTTTCTGCACAATGTCATGATACTACCAGAGCAGTGGAAACACTTTAGTGGTCTTAATTGTAAACATTTCTATGTTTAGAGAAAGCTCTTACAAGGAACACTCGTCAGGTGTCAGAGCCTAATTTTGATGAAACTTTGTATGTAGGTACAGTGCCCAGGTAAACTTCCAGAACCAAAATTATAGGTGCTGTCGTCAACAAATAACGACAGGGGAAACCGAGAAAGATGGAACGTTGAGAGCAAGTACCAGGTAAATCGAATACAGAGTATGGAAAACGCCTTTTCTTTTATAGACTGTTACATATATTGAAAACAAATGGCTATGAATGGATACTGGACAGAAGGTGATACATGCTGGATGGTGTGTCGACAATGACCGCCATCTTGACTATGCATCAACATTTTTAAATAGCAAGTGCGTCATGTTATATATCAATCTGTGTTGCAGTATTCCAAGAAGCCCAATGACGAAGTCAATTTTGGCATAATTGTAATCCTGTACAATAAAATGATACGTGAAATGGACCTGGAGAATGTTGTGAGCGGAATGATGAAAAAACATTTTTTTGTTGAAACAGTTGAAGGAACGAAAAACAAACGGCTGGTATATAGGAGGCACCGTTATGTTGGAAAATACGATCCTCATAGCCGCAACATGAAGTAAATGCACTATAAAGTTTTAAATACACTAACGGAAGATAAAGTGATAATTTCAAGAAGACGTAATGCTAGGTGAAAGTGACCTTCTCCAGGCCAATTTCACGTGCCATTTTGTCGTACAGAATTAGAGTTATGCCAGAAATTGACTTCATTGTGTTCCTTGGAATATTCCATCACAGATTGATATATCACATAACCCACCTACTATTTAAAAATGTTGATGCATAGGCAATATGGTCACTTTCAAGATGGCGGTCATTATCGTCATACCATCCAGCATGTATCACCTCCTGTCCAGTATCTACAAGTTGTATTAATAGCCATTTGCTTTCAATATATGTAACAGTCTATAAAAGAAAAGGCGTTTTCCGTACTCTGTATTCGATTTACTTGCTCTCAACGTTCCATCTTTCTGGGGTTCCCCTGTCGTTATTTGTTGACGAAAGCACCTATAATTTTAGCTTTAAAGATTTACCTAAGATATACCTACATACTAATTTTCATCAAAATTAAGCTCTGGCATCTGGCGAGTGTTCCTGTTAGATTTGTAACTTCAAATCCTGTTAGATTTGTAACAGTGATTCATATAAATATTTATCTTGAACATAGCGAAAAGTCATTCTACGAAATTAGAATTAGTACTCCATACCCGATACGCTGCTATTTATGAAATCGATTCATGACACTAATAATGTATATATAGTATTTTTCGTTCGTGGACTACTCCATCCTTCAACTTTTTTACGGGTAGTTATGGAAACAATCAACATTGAAAATAAAGGGGGGGGGGGGGCTAAAGAAAACAGTGATACATACTTAATAAAGGAGAGACACATTTCAAAATTATTGAGAGGCGCATTTCAAAATTATTATAATCCTTTATCTTTGGTTTATCGCCTGGTCCAAAGTTATCTGTATGCCATAAATAAATCCAAATTCAAATTTATCTTTAGTTAAAATCAGGTCCAAGTAAAAGAATAAAAGCATTGCTGATTCATATTCAAATTCGCTGGCAGTTGTTAAGGAAACTGGGGTTATTTATTCATAACCGCATAAACTAATGAAGGAAATACATAGTTCCAGGTAAGTCAACTCATGAATACTGTACTTTTGTCTTAAACGATAGGTAAATTGCGTGTGAAAAATGAATTAGAAAATATGAAAATATTAATTGTATAGTCCATTTCCAAAAGTTCCCTTGTCCACATAATAAGGAAATTGAGATATTAGCATTATTGAGTGCATTTCATTATCTAACACAAAGGTTTTCTGATTCTATAACGTCTGCAAAAGCGTTTAATTGTTATAAGACAGTACAGGAGAGAAAAAAGTAACCGTAAAATTTGTATGTTTTATATGTTCATATCTTTTTTTTGTTTTTGAAAAATTTAGTCTTCGTAAACTTATAAGATATTGGACAAGGGCGGTTTTGCAAATGGACTATACCATGTTTTATTAACGCTCGTCAACGTTAGTTAACTTTAATAACGTAGTGAATTTAGATATGGTGTAGTAAAAAGTAATCCATTATTTTGCCAATAGATGGCTTCAGTGATCTGTATCTCGCGTTGTATAAGTCCGATCGGGTTCAACGAGATGGCGTTCAAACGATGAGATTGCGTACTACAAACACTGTTCAGATAGTTGTGATGAGTTGACTCAGTGTTGTGTGAGCGCGCGTCAAAATGGACACTAGCAAAGAGAAAATACGCTATATTTTACAGTTTTTCTTCGATAAAGGCGAAAACGCAAGCCAGGCGGCTGCAAATGTGAATAGTGTTTATGGTCCTGATACTGTAACAGCCAATCACGCGCAATTTTGGTTTCGTCGATTCCGTTAAGGTAATTTTGACGTCAAAGATGTACCACGCACTGGAAGGCCAAGTGTCGAAAATGTCGATAAAATCATGGACATTGTCGCGTCCGACCGTCATGTAAGCACTGTTTCGATTGCCCAAGAGCTAAACATTGCACAAAAAACCGTGTGGAACCATTTGCATAAGGCTGGATACACAAAGAAGCTTGATGTATGGGTGCCACACGAGTTAACGCAAAAAAACCTCATGGACCGAATTTCCATCTGCGAATCGCTGCTGAATCGCAACAAAAGCGACCCATTTCTGAAGCGGTTGGTGACTGGTGATGAAAAGTGGATCACTTACGACAACGTCACGCGAAAACGGTCGTGGTCGAAGCGCGGTGCGCCGGCGCAAACGGTGCCCAAGCCAGGATTGACGGCCAGGAAGGTTTTGCTGTGTGTTTGGTGGGATTGGCAGGGAATTATCTACTATGAGCTGCTCCCCTACGGCCAAACCCTTAACTCGGAACTATACTGTCAACAATTGGACCGTCTGAAGGCAGCAATCGCCCAGAAGCGGCCAGCTTTGGCCAATAGGAGAGTCATTGTGTTCCACCAGGACAACGCCAGGCCACACACATCGATAGTGACTCGCCAGAAGCTCCGGGAGCTTGGTTGGGAGGTTCTTATGCATCCACCTTATAGTCCGGACCTGGCACCGAGTGATTACCATCTGTTCCTGTCCATGGCGAACACGTTTGCTGGTAAAAAATTCGCTTCAAGAGAGGCTTGTGAAAATCGACTGTCTCAATTTTTTGCCAATAGGGACAAGGGCTTCTATGAGAGAGGCATCATGATATTACCTTCCAAATGGCAACACGTTATCGAACAAAACGGCGCATATGTGACCTAAATCGGATCATTCTAACTATGGCAAGTCAAGCCTTCAATGTCATGCACAAATAATGGATTACTTTTTACTACACCAGATATATGAAATTCATATAATGATACCAAAGGTGTGATACAGCTATTTGTTACAAAAAAACGCTGTGTCTGGCGAAGCATGACTGGAGCATTAAATGTAGCCCTAAAAAGTGGACAAGTTGCGTTTTTAGAAGATCCTCGGATGAGTTTTCTTCTGGTTACTATTTGTCCCAACAGGCAAATTCCAGAAATGGTATTTTAAATTATGGCCAAGAGCACTGCTTTTCTAATTCTTTCTCACACACAGAGATTAAGAAAATTGTGACTTGAAGGTCTGTAGCTTGAAGCTAAAAGAATTGCAGCAACATTTCAATGAAGTTTATTTTTCCTTAAGTTTGACAAGGATGCAGGAGGACATAGAACAAAATCAAGATCATTGCTTCTTAAACAAGTTCTGTGTTTGATTAAATTGCCTTTGTAATGTCTAGTTACGTTTATAAGTACAAGTAAAACTTTAAGAAGTATAAACCTTAAAATATTTCAAAAATAAATTTCAGGGTGTCTTGGTTAGTCAAATTTTGAGCACACTCAGTTTCGGTGGGTGTGTTCTCTTTCCGAATATGACGGGGTCTGCAGCACAGTGGTTCAGTCAGAGCTTACTGAAAACTAAAACGTTAGTATTTAGTCTTAGAAGTTCACATTTTTTAAAAACAAGAATTGAAACAAATCAAAAACCTTCATTACTTCCTTAAAATACGATAAAATTGCATGGCAGTATTGGAGAGATATAAATGTATAGTTAAATACGTTCTAAAAAAGATTGAGACTATCAATCCACCAGTATATTAACCAGTTGCGTCAATATCCGCTGAAAGGTAGTTTTATGCTATTCAAATTATGTTGAATAAGGAAAGACTGTTCCGGAGTCAAGGCCCAGAGTTGACTAACTTTATACTTTTGGTCAAGTTAACCAAACTTTATATTAATTATTAACTGTGTAAAATATTAAATGGTGACGGGCAGACATGGTCAACATATACTCATCTGAAGTTGACCAAGAGTACAAGAGGTGGCCACGCTGGAAACCGTTCGGAAGGTATTGAGGAGCACGATAAGATTTTCTTGTCGACGGAATTAGCCGTGCGGTGGGAGTCATCAAGCCAGCCACCGTCTTCAAAGTTACAACTTCAAATCCCTCCACGAGTTGGCTTTTTTATATTATAGAAACTTTAACAACACATTCGTTAAAACACGAATTCCAACAATGTGTCGTTTCCTTATTCGATTTATCTTGTAAAATTACCATGTGTTTCGCAGGAAAGAAAAACTTTCATTCTTCTGATCTTCAGGTTGGCCTTTGACCTCAGGTCCTATTTGCACTTTTGTAAAAACAAATGTATATATTTGAGCTATTTTTGTAATTTTGGCCCGTTTCTAACTGGACGGCTAATTCTGTCGACATAGAACTCTGGCCGTATTCCTCAATACCTTCCCAACTGTATCCAGCGTGACCGTTGGCACTTATTGCCAACTTCAAATAAGTATATGTTGAGCATGTCTGATCATCATCGCCCTTTAATATTTTACACAGGTAATATACTTGACCGGAAGTATAAAGTAAGCCTACTCTGGACCTTGACTCCGCACATAAAAAGAATTCGATTCAATGTGATAAACGTGTGAGCAAATCGTACCGATCACTTTAAAATAAATAATTTTGAGCATTATATCATAACTGAAAACGTTAATGCTAATCTCAGAAGGAAAGAAGGAAAGAAAATAAACAGATACGATTTCTCCTCTTGATTCACTTCAACGCAAACAAACTCTAGGCCCAAGTTGCTGTTTGGTCTTCTATCCTTAAAATTATAATGATATTCAATAATTACCCTACACTTTCGGTTTCTGTACATGATGGAGATCGCAGCCTCGTATGCAAACTCGAGCTCATATGGGAGCCACAATAATAGTAGTTTATATCCTTAAAAGTTGTGTGTTCGTTTCGAACTAAAGGTAAAATAAAACAAACAATTACCCTGGATTCTTAGCAACACTGATGCAGTGCGTCGTTTACTTGATACTGGCAATATTCACTCCTCACCCTCTGCGAGAAGGTGCATGTGGTGGTGGGAGAAAAAAAAGCTGACTTTCTCCACCTCTGCTGCAAGCTTCAGAATTAACCGTTACAGCATGGGCAATGCATCCAGACGAACAGCTCTATCCCAAACGACGGTTACCACGATCTTTCCTGCAGACAGAGCGGTTTATCACCTTTTATGGTGATTATGAATGGCGCCATCTCATCCTTTGACTCTTCGTCTCAGTCTCAAAATAATGTTCCAATGCCTTTTCTCTCGGCATCATAGGGCTGCAACTGCTCAGAGGCGATGGTCATCCGATACGATTTTCGATCTTCTTTAAGGTATGCTGTATCCATCTGGCAAATAACTAGTAAAAATCCAGCACATCTTACACTTTAGCTGCTAAGCGACTGTTCTCCGGTTAGCTGATAAACGGTTATGCGTCTATCGCGACGAATAATGCCATCTGCACACTGAATTGTGTTTGGTTGTGAACGAATGTCCAGATCGTGGAAAATCATCCAACTACCTTTCTCTCCGTTTTGACTTTGATTTAGTTAGACCATATATCTGAAATGAGAAAAAGTTGCATTACTTTTTGAACAACCTTTGTATTATTATTATTATTATTATTATTATTATTATTATTATTATTATTA
>JAGDQP010001590.1:83212-119107 GCA_022664845.1 Lepisma saccharinum
TTATTATTATTATTATTATTATTATTATTATTATTATTATTATTATTGGAAACTGTAATAATAAGAACACATACTGGTAAGAGAAATGAGAAAACAGAAAACAGTGGAAGTTAAACCTAGTGTACAAAACACCGGTAAGTCATTCCTTGAACGAGGGCAGAAAGTCACTTATAAACTTAAAGTACACAAGAAAGCAAAAACGTTTGCACCCTTCTTCATTACTAGACTTGAATAGAACGTATCTTACCAAGATGTAGTTGCGGGTATGTATGTATCTTCCTATGTTTTAACTGGCAGGATAGACATGGTCATAATCCTAATTTCTGGCCAAAAGGGGTATTCTATACCAAATTTCATGGAAAATTATTGGAAGAAAAAGGACTAGAAATGTATAAGGCAGAGGATGAAAATAGTAATGAAGAGGAAGGAAACAAGCAAGGTGCAAAGGTGTAATTATTTTACAATGGATAGCGAAAGACCACAGTTTTCTATTTACTGTCAAAACGTGAATGGAACTAATACTAAATTAAACCAATTTATACATAAGATTAATTATCACAACTCCACGGTTAGTCAAACTTAATTGACATCATCCTTCACTCACATATTTGTTTGAGGGTGACATTGTGAATAGCTTACCAACCTTTACTAACTCTGAGCTATCTTCCGAAAATTGGGAATACTCTTATCGTTTTCTCAACACCAATTTCGATTCAGTTGTTTCTGATCTGTCTGGACTGCAGGACTACATAAACTTACAAGCTTATCCCAATCTACAAGGGTTTATTCAAAGTTTGTATAAACACGTCTACAATAGCGTTAACCAAAGTATACCTAAAATTGTACATAAGCCTGGGCACAAAATGTGCAAAGAATTTAAATGTTTGGTTACGTACAAAAACCTGTGGTGTCATAAATTGGCATTATTGCGAAAACAAATTAAGTACGTGTCAAAAACTGGTAAAGAAAAAAAAAACTATTTCCAAAATTAAACACTTGCGGCGAAATGCTATTTTTGGACTATATGTAATAAATAAAGTACTAATGTAATCAATACTGTCAATCATAATCAGTGCTGTAGTCCGAGATATTTCACAGGGTATACGCTGTGAATCTTATAGTTTATGGAGCCTTAAACGGAGACTATGTTTCTATTAAAATTTAATTCAAGTTTCTATTAAATATAGGGATGAAAAAATAATTTAATTCATACAAAAACAACAACATAAAAGGAACGCAAAATTCTTTAATTGTACAGGGTGTTACAAAAAGACACGGCAAAAATGCAGGAGCAAATTCCGTAGGGGTAGACAAGTAAAAAAGGTCCTATGCACGTATGTCCGGAAATGGATCGTTACAGAGCTAGAGCCAATGAAACCCCTTGACGGTGTGAAATAGCCAGGTACGTATGAGCAGAGTCGTGACTGATACATTAGCGAAAGTAGGATGAATCACAGGTAGGAACGATATCAATTATGCCCGTTGTGCGCTGGTAAAAGAATCAGAAGAAGAAGGCATTAAAAAAAACAATATGAACAAAACGTGGTACGTGTAATTGCCGTATGTTAAACTGCAACATGTGTGCAAATGGTACAGTGACAAAAGCAAAACCATACATACAGAACAAAATCATCCAGAAGTAACAAGAGGAAAAATCATGTGGGAGCGACAACCACGAACAGTCATTGGTCTGCATGACCATCGCCACAAAATCGATGCACATGTGTATTTGCAAGGACATGGAATTAAACGCAGGCGTAGTACCTTACAGCAAATGTTGAAAATGTTCACCTTCAGCCTGAATGCAAGCCTCAACCCGTCCCCGCATGATGGACGAACGCGCTCCCAAAGTCCAGTATTCTCTCGCAGACTGTGTCGATACGAATACGGAGCGTCTCCACAGTATCCACAGGGGATTCGCAGACCAAAGACTTTAAATGCCCCTACAGGTAGTAATCCAGGGGATTTAGATCTGGTAAGCGTGGAGGCCAGGTAACAGGTCCTCCACGCCCTATCCATATACCAGGGAATACGTCATTTAAATACTGCCTCGCTGTAACACTGAAATGCACGGGCACACTGTCATGCATATAATGAACAAAGGACGCAGAACCAGGTGCACGTTATCCAATACATCTGGAATGTGGGTTTCCAAGAACTCTCGATAGTTGTTTCCTGTCAGTCGCTGCGGGAGTATGTACGGGTCGAGTAAAGTGTCGCCGACAATACCACACCACATATTCAGGGCAAACCTTTGTTGATGTCCTCCTCGACTAATCGCATGAGGAGTCTCTTCCGCCCAGACATGTACATTATGGTAATTGAAGACGCCTTCTCTTGTAAACTGAGCCTCATCTGTAAACCCTATTGCAGATGGAAAGATGGGATTGACGGCACGCTACTGGAGGTACCATTGACAAAAGCGTACTCGCGGCGGATAATCGGCTGCTGACAAAACTACACTCGCTGAAGGTGATACGGATACAGGTTTGCTCGACGACAGACGCACCATACCTGTACATAGTTTACATGTAGTTTCCTACCTAATCCTCTTGTGCTGTTCGCAGGAGTGTTTCCAGCAACATCCAATATCTCTTCTTCTACCTCTGGGATCATAACTCTTTGTCTGCCACTGTTTCCAGCAGCACGGGAAGCAAAAGTACCGTCTTCCCGCAGACGGCGATGGAGGGATTTAAATGTTTTTCTATCTGGAATACGCCGTTCGGGGTATCTCTCCTGGTATAGCCGCCGTGCTTCCAGTGCATTTTCACCGCCAACCCTTATGTGAAATGCATATCTGCTAATTCTGCATTTGTGTACATGTTTCACCTGTGTCATACAAACCAGATACTCACTACACTTGGTATACAAACAACGTATTCCTCTCTTCCGCAGCACAATTTGTAGTCACTTGTCCCGCCTGTTTCTGTTCCACACCACCACGTGCAGTCACTTTTCACCACGTCTTCTCTTCTACAGCACAATTTGTAGTCACTTGTCCCATCCGTTTCTGTTCCACACCACCACGTGCAGTCACTTTCCAACACGTCTTCTCTTCTATAGCATAATTTGCAGTCGATTCTGCGTCCTCTTCTGTTTCAAAACACTCCCGTCACTACAGCTCACATTTTACACAGCTCTGATTTAAGTATATTTCTACATGTTAATAACTACGAGATGTTACTGTCGCAATGTCCTCCTCGCTCTGATAGTGCGTCCACAGCTTCCTGCACCTGTCGGTATGATGCTCTGTTTTAAGTTGTAATTAATGTCAGCACGCTGTCTCTCACTTCTCATTGTTTGTCCGCCATAGCTCTAGCTCTGTAACGATACATTTCCGGACAAATGTTCATGGGCCATCCCTACGGAATCTGCCCCTGCAGTTTTTCCGTGCCTTTATGTAACACCCTGTATTTATTCCAATGGGGCAATAAAAGTGAAACTATATGCATAATTTGTTGTATTGAGGGAAGAAGAAACAAGAAGATTGATGGGACTTTCGCACAACTACAAAACATCTACCTAGTATATCAGTTAACAATCGGTAGGACTCACTTGCTCATCCCGTTATTAGACACTCCATGTCCATACACGGAAAAGTCAAATTTCTACCTTGACAAATCTCATACTACTCAAGACCTATACTAACCTCCCAGACGAACAAAAGTTCTGCTCACATTGACTTTATGAATATTTCTACAAAATTATTATTATAGTCAAGAGATTGCGATAAAATGCTGACGCGCATTATGTAATTATACCCTGTTCACTTTCTCAACATTTTGTTTCCGATCAAGTGGAACCAAAAGTACTGTAGTACTCTTACCGGGGTAATAACGGAAATTAAATAAAGAAACATAACAGTAATACATGGTATAAGTACACATCTTCGCAGAAGGTATACGCTAGTGTATAAGCTTAATCAGAAGGTATACGGCGTATACCTCCGTATACCCTCGACTACAGCCCTGATCATAATGGTACTTTATTAAACAAGATGTCCCTAATTGCAGAGGCATTCAGAAAATATTTTGTAGATATCTTCAATATCGAAAAGTGTAATGTAACACTCGATTTTCATTCAAATGCAAACAGTAATATCATAAGTATTCCTAAAGCAGCCATCAGAAAATCGAAAAATCATACTACTCGTACTATAGGAAATGATTTATACAAAATTACGTAGTAAAAGTTGTTCTCCAAATCTGGCTCCAATCTTTCACTCAATCAAGGTATGTACAGTATAACGCATGTTTCTATTCAGTCCAAAAGCTTCTAACATTTCGATTAATATCAAGGAAACTGATATTGAAAATATGCAGAACGATTATTCTGCCGGTAATACTTTACGGTTGCGAAAGTTGGAGTACGACCATAGCAAATGAACATAAATTACAAATGTTTGAAAATAAGGTTTTGAGAAAGATATACGGGCCAAAATGGGAGGAGATGATTGGAGAATGGAGGAGACTGCATAATGAAGAACTTGACGGACTGTACGACTCACCCGATGTTGTAAGAATAATGATATCACGACGACTAAGATGGCCATGCCATGTAGCTCGGATGAGAGAAATACGAAGACTATATTCCATCTTGGTTGGAAAGCCGGAAGAAAAGAGACCGTTGGGAAGACCGAGACGACGCGACGTTGTTAGGACAATATTAGAAGGGATCTTCGAGAAGTAGGTGTTTGTGATGAAAACTAGCTTGATATTGCCCAAGATAGATCTCTATGGCGAACGTTTGTTACTACGGCCATGAACTTCCGAATTCCGTAAACCATAGAGTAAGTAAGTAAGTAATATATATAATGGAGTGGAAATCAGCCTTCATTATTCCCGTCTTTCAAGGTGGCGACATTTCCTTATTATCAAACTATAGACAAATTACTGTTTTAAATACCACGGCTAGACGATTTGAATCTATTGTATATGAAAACCTGCAATTTAATTCAACACTATGTTCAAAGAACAACAACATTTTTGTTTCAGACAAGTCTGTGTTCACAAACTTTTGTCAAATTAAGTATGAAATAGAGTATTACATTTAAAAAAGACCTCAATATGATGTTATTTATATAGGCTTGGATAAAGTGTTTGATAGCATTCATCATCTAGTTGTGTGTCTCCGGTGGATGAGTGGTAACGTTCTCTGCCTTATAATCAATGGATCCCGGGTTGGATTTCCGGTAGGGACACAAGTGGTTCGGAGCCCATGTTAAACTATAGGTCCCGTCTTTAGTAGCTTAACAGCTCGTTTAGGATGTAATAACAATTCAATCCAATCACCATATAGTTCTAATAAATAAACTTAGTAAGATTGGTCTACCTCCCATCTATGGTTCGAGAATTTCCTCTCTGGTAGAAAGTTTAGAATTAAAATGGAAAATACCATATCTAAAGAATGTATAATTAATTAGTAACGAAATTCACCAAGGATCGCCTTTAGACCCACTTGTCTTTAATATTTTTATGTGTGCTAATTATGAAGTTGTGAAACACTTTAAATTATTATTATATGCTGATGATCTAAAGCTTTATAGAGAGGTTAATAATTAATTATAGGGACAACAAGTAGCTGCAAGAGAATCTCAATAGTATAATTGCATGGTGGGCTAAGAATTAATTATGGATAAATTCTCTCAAAATAAAATTTACAAGTTACACGAATAAAACATAATACTATGTAAGTAACTATAAAATAAACAAGATGAATGTTATGAAGGTAAACACTATGAAGAATCTTGGTGTTCATTATGATTCTCATCTTAATTTAATAATTATGTTATAAGAATTACAAGTGAAGTTACAAAATAAACAGTGTACATTTTTATCTGTTCTTATAATGCAGTACTTGGTATTGTACTGTTTATAGCATTATAATAAAGATATTAACTTCCATATTCATATCAATGGTTATGACAGTCAGTGCTTCTAATGGTTGACACTGATCTCAGATGTTAGTTTTAGTTACATAACGAAATTGTGTATGGTAACGTAATTGGACGCTCGTGTGTCTAAGAATCGTACCTGGATCTCCTTGCCTGCAGCCTTAATTTAATGATTAGTCCAACGACCAATTTGTTCGTAGTTTTTATCACATGGATAATTTTGTTAAATTTAAGCGATATTTAACTACGTCGGTTTCGTAGCTATATTAATATGAGTTATCTAATATTTATAAATGAATGAGTGATTAATATGATGGATGTTAGTTATTTAATTACTCTTTGTTTGGCGTACGAACTCAATAACCTGTTGATTATTAAATGGATTACTGGTGTAATGACAATAACAGCGGGAAAATGATGCATTATGGTAATAATATATTGACTACAGGCATGCGACAGTGATTCTGACATACCTCTCGAACGCTAAAGAACTTACTTCGTGATGTCGCAAAGGAGCAATGCTTCGTCTGTCTGCTTCTTGCTCATGTTACGCATATAATTTCTGTTACCCCACATCAATGCCTTTGGTGCCGCGGGAGCCTCTGACTTCGAATGAACACTGAGAAAGAAGGGAAGTTTCGAGTCGTGCTCGTACAGACCACTCCATTAATATTTTCTAAGATTTTGCGCAGGCTCGGCTGACGAATGTCGGAATGCTATCTTGAAAAGAGGTTTGTAACTTTCCCGTCCGTTCTTTCAAAAGATTACCAAACTACATCCAACTTTTTTACTACTTAGGTATAGACAGCCAGTGCAGTATATTTCGCTCGTAATTATTATTATTATTGTCATAAATCAGCTTCTCTTTAAACTTGACAGGCATCTCAACCAAGTGAACCAACTTAGTTCATAGGATACCACAAAGCATCTAATTTCTGGTTGCGGAAAAGAGTTCGAAGACAGCTAATTTACTGCAGGAAGTCGAACTTATATACGCTGCAAAATCAAATATATATTGTTACCCAAATTTATATAGTTTAGAAAGTACCCATATTTATATAGTAAGTAGATAAAGAATAATATATAGTTTTTATATTATTTGTTACCCAATTTTTTTTACTGATGAATGTAAATCTTCTACCTCTTTTACTGTTTTTATGGGTTACTTGTTATAAATTTTCAACAGAGGAACAAAATGGGAGTAAAGAGGGAGAAAATGGAAGAAAATAAAGGAAAAAGTACTGGAGTCGTAAAATCGATGGTTTTTAGATCTTCGAAAGAAAAGTGTGTTATTTAATTGAAAGCAGAAAGCTTTCTTCTTCGTAGAATAAAAGAAGCAAGAAAAGAGGGTATGATGAACTGAAGTAACAAAAAGAAGAAGGAAAAAAGAATAAGAAATAAGAAACAGAGAAAAGCTTCCTGTGACAAAAGGAGAAAAGGGTTAGAGATGCTATCGTAAATCCATCGTGGAGTTCTTATGCCCAATTTGTCTCTTTCATCAGAAGCTTTGCATCAATTTTCTTGTCATTTTTTTTTTCTTGTCCTTTTCAAATGCTTTATCTCTTTTAGAATTACAGAAGCCTAATTTCCTCTTTTCCAGTATTTTCTCCTTTCAAACCTGCTGATAAACAACTGTTTTGTACAGAACTAAACACCTGCTAGATAAACAAAACAACTCTGTTGCAAAGAAACGAAATGTCCCAAAAATAATAATAATTCTAGTGAGCTTCATAGCATCGTGAATTCTTAGTATTTATTTGTTCTCTTCTGCTAGTTACAATAACTCAGATTGTGTTTTCAAGATATACGTTGCAGGAACATTTCAAGCATTATTTGATGCATTTTATGTAGCATACCATCAATTTAGTTTTGAATTTAACGCCATCTACCTTGATTTCCTAAAACTTCAAAATATGCTATAATATATTCTTTATTAATTGTATGTGGACGCTGGATGCGTAAGTTATTAGTACTTAAGGATTTCAGAAAATCTACCAACCACTTTTGAATTGCACAAAAATATAGAATCACGAATAGCCAGTAAAAGAATACACAGCCGAGAGATATTATATTTCTTGACACGTTGACTGGCCACGCGCAAATGAGGTAGCTTTCTCTCTGGGACAAGTTATAATTCCGTGATATTTTACTAATTTTTACAAAATTATGACATTGGTAATATTAGAAATGCTTATAAACGAATTTTCCGTAACACATGTAAATTTAAATTTGAGACCTATTGGGTTTCATATTTATTGCGTCTTGAATTCTTCTTCTACTTCTTCTAATATACCTTTTTCTGAACCGTTTCACCAATATTGAACTTGCTTGTTTGAAATTAGAAGTGAAAAGAATAAAAATTTGCTGCTGTGCTTTAGGTCCGTATAAAATCTAGCCTCGTTATTTAACACATAATATAAAATAAAACCTGAAAGTTAGATGTATATAAAGTAGGCCACTAAACGTAATTGCTGTAGTGCATAATATACACACGCTAAAAGCAAAGGATGATGATATTCTGGAGCCAAACGATCAAGCTTGTGCGAAGAAACATGAAGGTAGTGAAACCCGTTTTCAAATCTCATGCCATGAATCAACTGTTGTCATGAAACCCAGAATTGAGTCTCACGATTCCTAAATAGATATACGTGAGACTCAATATTCAGTCTCATAGCGGTAAACCTGTTAATCATTCTCGAAAATTTAATCTTTATAAAGTCATCGAAAAATGTCGGCTTCAGAAGCCAAGGGATACAAGTAAGGGATACACTTACCCGGAATGACCCGAACACTACCTGTCCGAAATTGGCCCGATCCGAAATTGGACCCGAATGACCCGGTGACCCGTTTCAGCTCTGCAAGTGACATTGACATATAAAAAACCGAGGTTAATTTTTATAAGAAAAAGGACTAAAGTTAAATTGATTGATCAGCTGTTCGTGTACATGGATGATGTAGATTTAAAAGGGGAAGATATAGATGCACTACAAAGTAACACCAAGGCCTTAGTAGAAGCGTGCGATGAGATTGGTCTACAGATAAACATAGAGAAAACAAAATACATGATAATAAGTCGAAACACAGGGAATAACGGAAATAGGTGCATAACAATTAAGAATGAGGATATATAGAAAGTAAACAAATTTAAATACTTGGGAGTATATGTTAAAAACAAAAACAAGGTAACGGAAGAAATAAAAAACCGTTTAGTATCGGGCAACGCGTATTTCTGTTCAGTCCAGAAACTTAACCTCGCGATTAATATCACGGAAGTTGAAACTGAATATTCAGAACGGTTATTCAGTATACAGTATTGAACATATTCAGTAATACCTTACGGTTACGAAAGTTGGAGTACGACCCTAGGAGATGAACATAAATTACAAGCGTTTGAAAATAAGGTCGTGCGAATGATATACGGGCTGAAATGGGACGAGTTGATTGGAGAATGGAGGAGACTGCATAATGAAGAACATCACGGACTTTACGACTCACACGATGTTGTAAGAATAATGAAATCACGACGACTAAGATGGCCAGGCCATGTAGCTCGGATAGAAGAAATACGAAGACTATATTCCATCTTGGTTGGAAAGCCGGATGGATAGAAACCGTTGGGAAGACCGAGACAACGCGACGTTGGGAGGACAGTATTAGAAGGGATCTTCGAGAAGTAGGTGTTTGTGATTAAAACTTGTTTGATCTTGTCCAGTATAGAATACTATGGCGATTGCGGCGATGAACTTGCGAGCTCCGTAACCAAAAATATATGTGGCACAAAATTGTCATATTTTGTACATAGTTACATTAAGGTCCAAGACTTCTTTGAGCAGGTTGTATAACTCGAAATGTCTGTGACAATGGGGCAGTTTTATCACATATATTTCGAGTTATATATAGAAGATTACATCGAATTATTTTTTATTCGCAAATGTCACTTGGATCCCTTGACTTCTGGACTGCTCAAATAAAAGCAGATATTAAAACTTCCCAATCTACGTGCAGGATTACAACGAACCTTGTTTGTCTAAACCAGATTTGTAACAACATTTCTTTAAGTATTGTCAGGTAATAATTACATTTACTTAAATCAGATTTTCTTCGCAGAATAAAGAATAATTTTCTTACAGTGATTCACTGATTCCTTTCTTACATTTTCCCTCTTATTTCCAACGCTGCTACGTAAGAATTTGATATTTTTACGAACTTTTGATGTTTCCAATACGTTTCTATGCACATATGGGAAACTCACGGTTTCTTCAGTGGCGGTGGACGCAATGTGGGTACAACACATGCTTACGTCGGCTATTGTTGCTGTCGCCTTCCCTGGTTTTCATTCTCACCAGTCAAATTTCATAGGAAAGTTTCAAATTAAGACCTGAACCACTATCTTTAATCTGATTGGACAGAGTTGATGAAGACAGGTTCTTGGGTACTTTTAATCCAATTGAGTTTAAAGCTTTTCATCCTTTCGAGAAGTTTCCTTTAATGTAGTAGTTAATAATAGTTCGTTTCACCAGAGCTGGTTTAATTTATTACTGTATTCTGCATACCCTTTCCCAAAATTCGATTCTCTACTACATACCCGAAGCCTCTATAACAACAATAATTCTACTAATAGGCCTCTTTACATCAACAGGTAACGACGACAATTTCGAATAAAAATAATATTTTATTAAGGCGTTACCACTCCAGGTTGCCACCCATCCCGATTCTGTTGGACCGTTCCGATTTTCGGCTCTTTGTCCTGCATCCCGATGCAATGTTCGTCGGGACGCCAATGGTCCCGATTTTCACCGTTCAGAGTTGAAGCATGAAGAATATTTTACTATTTGTTAAATGTAATCGTATAGCATGAGACTATAGTTTTTATTTCTATGATAAGAGAAAATGAATTCAATGGGCGGTAACAGCACTACGGTTTATTTCTATGATACATACAAATATGATTTCAACTTTTTCTGTTTCTTGACATCTTGAATCTTTAACACATGATGGTAAAACAAAATTTTGTGAAGTAGTTCCTCATCCTACGCATGTTCTTTAGTCGTTAAGAAAAGAAGATTCGGTACAAGGTGGTTCCCACATGTGCAGTTGCCTAAAAACATTTTATTTTTTAGTCTTATTTTGGCTGTGAATGTTTGTTAATGCGAAAAGACAAGGTTATTTTCAGTGTTGCTTATCAGTTTATATAAGTAACAAAGACCTTTTGAATAAGGTAATTAGTAAATATTACAGACAATTCAAAATTAATTTTACATCTTCTCAAGAAGCTTATGTACAACCAGGACCGGATTTATACATAGGCCCGCTAGGAAGTTTCTCAGGGGCGCACTTTACAAGGAAAAAATAGAATTTGCTATTTAATACGCGAGACGAAAACAATATTTAGGAAGAAACAATTAAGGGAGAGCGCCAAACACCGTCACCTTGAACGGCCTGAGCTCCTCGTAAATAACTGTCTTCAGGTAATTTAAAGTTAGGTTAATTTACACTAGAAATAGTACAACAAAAATTAGAGCTTATATTAGGAACATTATTTATTCCTATTTTTCTCTTTGAACACACCAACAATCATTATTACACTCTTTTCTTTAGTTCACAGTGGTTCCTGGCGTCCTCAAAACTTCCAACGTCAATTTAACTTTTATATAGTAACTTTGGACTTCGGCACGTCACGATTCGCCTTTAGCTGTTAATATCCACACAAATGCCCCTGCCGGGACTGGAACCCGGGCCGTTAATTTAACTCATCTCATTTCCCGATATCATACAATGATGAAATTTTGCACAGTGACGTAAGTCCGGTGACAACACAATGTTCCATTGTTACTTTCATATTTTTTCTATATATTTATAATAATAGTCTAGAACGATTTGGCGTTTGACTGATTGCAGAACACTTTAGGATTTGGGTAAAAAAAAATAATAATATATTTTTTTAAAAACATACTTTTCTTAAACAATTCATACTAAAAAGTAAAAAAAAAAATGTTTATGCATGACTTTTAAAAAGAAAATGGGGAGCACCAATTGAAGAATATATGAAGTGATTGTATATGAGAGAGCGCCCCATTATTTTCTTTTAGTTATGCATAAACAAGAGTCTTTTTTACTTTTTATCAATAGTACGAATTGTTTAAGAAAAGTATGTCTTTAAAATCTTTTTTTTTTAATCTATGTCACATATAGAGCGTCGCTGTCATTTTTCCCTCTTCTAATGGACAAGATATGTTTTATGCTAAGTATGCATTAAGGTGTAATTTACGCTAATTTTTGTATATGATGTAAACTAAAGTGTCTTTTCGGGTCCGCAATGAAAAGTTCGTTCGAGTGCTGCCAATCGTCCTGACTGACATTTCCCTTTAGTTTCCTTCAGTTTCACGAGACAAACGTCAGAATGTTACCTTAACCATATACCGGCCGCTACCCTCCCATACCCTATCCTGGTCTGATCCAAAGATGGATTTAAAGACCTTACAAATTTTAAAAATAGTTTAACGTGTCTTTTATGACAGAAAAAACATTTTCTCCCTAACTTAACTTTATATCTTCAGGAGATGAATATTTTCGGAGATGGTGTTTAAAATTCAAAGAGCTGCCCATGAATTCAACGTAGCTAATGAGTTTGTAGTATCCCTTTTGTCCATTCCTACATATTTTTTAACTTTGAGCTTGCTAGATCTTAGGGGCGACGTATTGGCGAGTGGAGCGTTATACTAACAGATACCGGCACATAGCAGAGTTCAATTCTATAAATCTACGTTTCTTTTTTCCTACATAAAGAGAAGTGGCAAAGATGAGAAATCAATAAATGCTAAATAGCGAGGAGAAAATACGATGACTTTACCATTCTTTAATTTACTTTAATGTGTTTTTGTATGTCCTTATATGATATAAGTGTCTTGTGTGTTTTGTAATGTAATTCTTAATTTTTAGATATTTTTTTTAAATTTATAAATATACCGTATCTAGAAAACTTGAAAGTTTTGTAGTGTAATTGTTATTTTCATTTATTTTTTTCCTCTAGAATACTTTATAAATGTATTTTGGGAAATTTTAGTGTTTTGTATTGTGATTAGAATTGTTCATTTTTAGATTTTTTTTTTCTTAAAATTCATAAAGGTATTTAGGAAATTTTTGAGTTTGCAATTGTTAAAATCGTAAATCTATCACGAAACTGCAATGTGCCATTTATGATGTTAGAAAAAGTAGAATCCTAAAATGGCTGAAGCTAGGATTCTTCTTAAAGCTGCATAAAAGCCGTGAACGAAATGTATTAACAATATTGTAAATAATAAAATAATAAAATTAAAAATAGTTTATATTACCTTCTTGTTCAGGGTAATTAACACATTTTCAACAAGTAGCCTACAGTAATTTAATTAAAATTGCTCATTTCATTCAATTAAATAATTTTATTATTATTATATTATTATTGAAACATATTTTGTAAATAACCATATTACCAAAGTTAAATAATTATCATCTCGTTATTATTATTAATGCTAGAAGATGGAGGAGAGTTATTTGTTATCATGTGAGGGTAGGAAGGGAAAAAGATCGGAAGTGGTGAGGGTGGAGGGGCGGGGGCGCTGAAAGTCATGGACCTAGGGCGCCTAGACGTATAAATCCGGCCCTGTGTACAACGCAATTTCTTTCATGGCTTAAACTATAAAAAGTTGCTAAGATCATCTCCGGAACCATCTTTTTTATTGATGAGGTAGATGAGAATTTTAAAATGCGAACAAAAGTTTTTGTTAAATAATTACAGTAATAAGAAAAAAGACAATTTATTTTATGTAGGTCAGTAGTAATTTTTAACTTCAGAAGAACGATGGCTTTAGAAACCAATTTTAAAACTTAAATAGTAAAAATTTTCTGTGGAAGTACCTCAAACTTCCTATGTAATGATACTGTCAGAACCTTTTCCTTCCTCGTTTTGATCCTGTCCCGATTTCTTGAACAGAAAGGTGGCAACCCTGTATCAGTTTGTATTACATGGTAGTTTATCTTTGAGTTTAACAAAATATATGAGATGGTCATGTTCTATTTTAAAAACACCTGTTTCTTCTTTTTCACTGTTACAGTACCTCCCGAGAAACTCACGATTATTGATGATGCAGGTTCTACTGTGCCTCATTACATTATTGGACCATATAATGAGGGAACAACAATTGAAATTGCCTGCATAGCGTTTGGAGGTAAGATAAAATTTAATTCTTATTATAGCAAGTTTTATAGAGTGTAATTTCAGAACATAAATGATGTCAAGCACCCAGTTTTGTCGTTTTTAAATAAATTATAAAAGATAGCGGAAACCTTAGAAATAGAATTATTTACAAACTGTAAAACGTGTTTACTACGTTTGAGTAAACCATTGGTAAATGGAACATGCTAATTCAGGCTACGATAGTAATATTTTTAAATATTGTTTCTACTTGTACCGAGAACGTTGTAAAATTGTTTAAGTCATTCTAGAGGTATATGATTTATAATAACTTAGTATTTGTACAGTTTAAGTTAAATAAATATTATTAAAGTAAGAAAGAAAAGTAAAGTTTATTATTCACATTAACAAACATTTCAAGAAGAAATGTGAACGAGAAAAGGAGTACTAGGGAGTAATCTAGTGGGGTATAGACTTGATCATAAAGTACTCAGGTCGCAAGTACGGTAATTCTATAAGCACATTAATGACATTCCATCCGATAAAATTTAGTATACAGGGTGGTAAGGTTACGGACCGACAAACTTCGGAAGGTGATAGTACAGTGAAAAATAAAGAAAAAAAGCCCAGACAACAGGGGGGAAATTCCGAGGCGTTACGGAGCTACAGCCAGCCGAAAGCGTGGGAAAATGAACTTCAGAGCGGATTATAGCGAAGACGAGAAATCGGAGAGTAGGCGGTTGAGAGTAAGTTAGAGGGAGTCACACCCGGGCTATCCAAAAATGCATATTGGAAAATCCTACAAGCAGGGCGCAAGGGATTCCCCAAAGGAAGTAGGGGATTCCCAGAAAGTCGTCGAAGTAAAGATGGGTCGAAAGGACCACAAATGGGATGAGTTGTCAACAGGTAACAATAATTCATTGCCAGCACATCGATATCTCAACGAGAATTAATGTTATGACCATTTTTATAAAATAATGCGTGGTTGCATATTGGACAGGGGTGAGAATTAAAGACAGTTAACGAGCGTTTGGCTTATTTATTAGCAATGAGAGAGGCTAGGAGAATCCAGTCGCATGCTGGTGAGTACGCATCTCAACAGCTGCAGTGTAGTAAAAAAAAGACGTCCTCGTTGGTCGAGTGGTCAGTACTATCAGGCGTCCGTGATGTCACAGCAGCCTTGCATTGAAGTCCGCCTGGAAAAAAAATCAGGTGTATGATTAAAGCATAACAGCATACAAAGGATGGACTTAGAGTTTTAGTTAATGAAGAGGCACGTTAGGCTGGTTAGTAGAAAGAACGCAATGTAATAGAGCAGCCAAAGAAGGATGACATGGAAGAGAGAAAACAAACACGCCTGTGTACGACACATCAGGTGTCAACCGATGCAAAGCAAAAATTAAGTTTTCCATACGGTGTCACAAGCTTAAATAATTCAATCTGTCTATTCTACACAAGAAAAAAGGCGTTAACGGGCATGACGAATTCTAGCTGCGTCGTAAACATCCACGAGTAACTTTGTAGCTGGAGTTGTGGCCATTGCCGTCCGCAGCAATGGGAGAATGTAGTGAGTGTATGTAGCAATGTGTAGCTCAGTATGTTGTTGGAAGAAACACTTGGCAATATCATACAAAAAGAAGTTAGGGGTGTTGGAATTCATTAACGATCACAATGACTCGAACTGACCGAGAGGTTAATGTGTACTTCCTGTCCCGGACGAGTTTAACTTCCGTCCGGGTCTCCCGAAAGCAGTTGTTCGGAGCCAACTTGACCACATATTGTAGGTCTCGTCCTTACATGCGCACCAGCTCGTTTATAACTCGTATAACAATTCAATCAAGCACGAGACCCCAGGAGTGAATTGTATTTGGTCTGCTTCGCGTTGGAGCGGATTTCAGGACCTATACAGAAATGTGGATTTGTATAGGCAATTCTAGTACATAAATTACGATACATCAATCTAATGCATAATCAGGGGAGAGGAGGGTAGCGACCACAGTCTTTAATTACGGGCTAGGTGATGAGACTATGATTTGGCATTGACACTCCATCACATACAAATAACGTCCTAATGACAAATTCTGCATTTTCAACTATAATCTGACCCACTCTGTTTACACTAGTGCAACGGACAGAGTTGCAATCCCAGTAAAATCCACCCTTTTCTTTACCAAAATACCACTGGTGGGTGACAAAGACTAACGAGCGTCAATACTCATACACTGGAGAATACACAATACAGCGTTTGTACAAACTAACATGCAAAACATCCAAAGTCCCATAGTCGAGTTCCAAATCAGAGTTGCTAGAATGTACAAATTCCTTTTTTCGAGTATTCTACTATAGGTTCATTTTGCATTGCAATAGGTACATGTTCGGACATTCCCACTCAGCTTGAATTCATTATTATCTTGCACGCATTTTGTTTGCTTGTGTAGAATAGACAGATTGAATTATTTAAGCTTGTGACACCGTATGGAAAACTTAATTTTTGCCTTGCATCGGTTGACACCTGATGTGTCGTACACAGGCGTGTTTGTTTTCTCTCTTCCATGTCATCCTTCTTTGGCTGCTCTATTACATTGCGTTCTTTCTACTAACCAGCCTAACGTGCCTCTTCATTAACTAAAACTCTAAGTCCATCCTTTGTATGCTGTTATGCTTTAATCATACACCTGATTTTTTTCCAGGCGGACTTCAATGCAAGACTGCTGTGACATCACGGACGCCTGATAGTACTGACCACTCGACCAATGAGGACGTCTTTTTTTTTACTACACTGCAGCTGTTGAGATGCGTACCCACCAGCATCCGACTGGATTCTCCTAGCCTCTCTCATTGCTAATAAATAAGCCAAACGCTCGTTAACTGTCTTTAATTATCACCCGTGTCCAATATGCAACCACGCATTATTTTATAAAAATGGTCATAACATTAATTCTCGTTGAGATATCGATGTGCTGGCAATGAATTATTGTTACCTGTTGACAACTCATCCCATTTGTGGTCCTTTCGACCCATCTTTACTTCGACGACTTTCTGGGAATCCCCTACTTCCTTTGGGGAATCCCTTGCGCCCTGCTTGTAGGATTTTCCAATATGCATTTTTGGATAGCCCGGGTGTGACTTCCTCTAATTTACTCTCAACCGCCTACTCTCCGATTTCTCGTCTTCGCTATAATCCGCTCTGAAGTTCATTTTCCCACGCTTTCGGCTGGCTGTAGCTCCGTAACGCCTCGGAATTTCCCCCCCTGTTGTCTTAGCTTTTTTCTTTATTTTTCACTGTACTATCACCTCCCGAAGTTTGTCGGTCCGTAACCTTACCACCCTGTATAACATAGAATCAAAAAATGTCACTTATGCAACAGTATTATTTTAACCATTGATTTTAGTGCTGAACCCCTAACCACTGAGATGGAAATTTATTACATTAATACTTAGGCGTGGTTAAAATCGTGTTTACTCAGTAAAAATGTATTGTTTATAAGTAGTCGTTGAGACAGATGACTAAAAGAAAAAAAAAAGGCGGGGTTCGGTTTCATCTCGAGGGAGTAAATTTCACCTATGCAGTTCGATTCTACAGTACTTGAGCATAAATATTATGCATGATGCTTGTCGATTTTCGGTAACTTTTGGTCTTAGTGACGTCATAAATATGGCGTCCGAGCGCAAAATATCCACTTGCACTTAAACGGCAATATCTGCTCACAGAATAAAGCTAGAGAATTCTTTTAGGCATCAAATTGAAGGTAATGGTGTAGTCTGAATAATTAAATGTGATATTGTTTTATTTACAATTTTAATATTCAAATATGGCAGGTTTTATTCAAACAATTAAGTTATATTTGTTGTTAATATTTTCTTTATTGACTACGAAATTATCACAGTTACGGAAAAACACCTCGAAATAAACGTGTTACCTTTCACAGTGTTACTTTTCTGACGATATGTTCTTTCTGTATCATTACAAATAAGAGAGCTATTCGATATTATGTGGCGTACCCTCTGGTTCAACGATTAAAGTGGCACACGTAACGATATCTTTTTTGGTATATCTTCTAATTATATATATATATATATATATATATATAATGAACTAAAAGTAGAAACATTTTTTTTAACAATCACAAAATTGTAGTGTATGCTGTAACACTGAGTAAATTCACCCTAAAAGTCACCAAAATTTACGATTTGAGTTTTTATTTCCTATGGGATATGAAGTTCATAAGACATGAATCTCAAATTATTAGTTTATTTTTGCAGAATTATTTAAATACAGAAAAATGCATAGGTTTCAGTTAGCATTTTTTTTACATATAATTCAATACTCTTCTAAAGGAAGTAACGCTCGGTCTCCAATTCTTCTACACGGATGGATACACCCTCTCTCCGATACCGAACTTCTCTTGAGGAACTTGGTCCGAATAAAGAACCAAAGAAAGATATATATTTAATTTGTCCTCATTAAGCTTGAAAATGTGTACTGAAGTGAAATTACGTCTAGATTAAATTTGTTACGTAAACAGTGACGTGTGGTCCCATGCACCACAATCTTGCTATTCACTGAATACTAATACTAGTGTTCAGCTACTCACTATCGCACCACGCGCGCTAATATTGGGCAGGCAGTTATTGCGAAAGTTGACGTCATACACATAAACTGGAGGGAAGGGCGACGCGAAGAAGGTACACAATGGTCCCAGGGACCTCAGTAGTTACGGGTTTATAATATGATGTTAATCAATGTGAATACTTATGAGACAAACACTTATGACACCTTATTCGAAAATTTTAGACATCAATAAAAAAAACTCTCAAACATAAATAAGATATTTGATAGAATAAAGTTGAAAATCTCAGTGAATATTTTAAAGGAATCAAGCGTGAAATAGAATAATTGGAGATGTATAAGAAAATTATATCTAATTGAATTATAAAGGTGAACTCGCCCGCGTGCTCTGCTGACAAATCTTGTTGAGCGTACTACGTCACCATTACATGTTCTGCACGTAAATGCAAATGAAATGTCATCGCACACTCGGTTTGAATTGATTTGAATTTATTTATGGTATTTAGTCATTTATGGCTCAGGCCTCTCGCACACTAAAGTAATGAGGAAAAGAAACATGAAATTGAAAGTTTTGTAGTTCGGAAAATACATAATTGTGCATAAAATAATATAATAAACTATATTTTTTACAACTGATTAAAGAAACGAATTCACAGAGAATTCACGATTATTGCTTGTCACCTCTATACAATTACACATAAATTGATGTATAAGATGTTCCTAAAATCTTGCATAATCCTCAGATAAACTGCATATTTAAGTGTTTTATTTATGCAAATAATTAATCTGCTATTACATATATTAAATAACCGTTAACAAGGTATAGGAAGATCTGCAAACATTCTTAAGAACAAAAAGTAAGAACAAACTCTAATAGTACTTACATTACGTTGATTTGAAGAAAATAAATTGTGCAAAAATTGTAAAACGAGATAATAGGCGTAAAAAGATAGAACATTAGAGTTTCATATACTTGGAAAGTCTTAGAAATATAATCATGACATGTAATGCACCAGGATTGTCCACAAAGGTAGGTAGATTCAAAAGCAAACAAGGGGGCCAGCGGTGCCCTGTTGCAAAAAGGGGGCTTACCCAAATTTCATATAACGTGGTCAAACCTACCTGGGAAACAAGCCTACACTACGCCACAGGAGAGGGAAATATAACGAAAAAGAACCGTTATCGGACCTGAAGACAGGGAGGGTACCTACCCATCAGCACCGTGCTTCAGCCAAGGACCATCGAAGATAGAACACACACTAGTCTAGCACCACGAAGCATGCATGGAAGAAGCCCGAAAGAAGAGCCAAAACGCAGAAGGCTAAAACACGAAGGAAGAGAGGGGGAGGGGAGACGCAGGCAAGAACATCCCGCAGGAAAGCAGAACACAAAAGGCTATTTTCGTGACCTAACGCAACTAGCCCCCTAAAATAGTACCAGGGTCAAAGCAGCTGCGCACTAAGTTAACATTTATCACGAAATTTAGGTAAACTTAACTGCTTTGACTATTCCCTAATGTTTGCTGAAGTATTGAATCAAAATATCAAACTTTAACTTCATCTGAAATTACTTTCTTACATACACATGAAATAACACTTCGCGGACTGAAATGGCGAAAGGTTGGGAATCTTTACAGCAACACCACAGTGATGATAGAGTATCTACTTCTTAATAAAACCCTTCGCACAAGGAATTATCTGGTAAAATGTAATTTATTTTTACTTAAAAATTACAAACGCAATGCGAAAAGACTGACTGCTGAATTTCTTGGGGGAAAAAGTCTGAAGAAAATCTTTAGTACATCAAAATTAGTTTCAAAGATGCTGTTAATTTCACTTAACAAATGGTAAATTGATTATTTAGAGAAATGCTCTGCTTAAGAGCAGAGACAAGATTTGACACACTTATTTTCCAAAACAGAATAAGTTACTTTTGCTTTCCAAATGTGGCAGACATTCAACACTTTAGCCAAGTTAAACAAAATTTCCATAACACTGAAGCGTAACATTTCTTTCTACGAATGGAATTTATTTATAAGTATAGGACTGGGCCGAAATTTACTTTAATATTTCAAAATCATTGTTAAACATTTCGTATGTATTTCCTATTTTTAGGTAGATTTCGAAGAAAAATCTACCTATTGAGACCGGTACCATGTCATATATATATATATATATATATATATATATATATATATATATATATTTCTTTTCTCTAGGAATCCACTGTAGTACCTTTGTCATCCACCTTCCATCTGTTCGTCTAGCTATGTGACCGGCCCATCTCCACTTCATCTTCTTGGCAGTCTTGATTACAGCCTCTACCTTTGTATGTGCGCGATTCCATGTCCCATTTGTCTTCCTGTCCCTCCTGGTTATTCCTAGCATGCATCTCTCCATTGCTGTTTGTGTGACTCTCAATCTTTGAGTGGTTTGCGCATACAATGTCCAAGTTTCGCAGCCGTACATAATCACGGGTAAGACACATTGATTATAAACTTTACGCTTCAGACACGCTGGTAGTTTGCTTTTGAAAATAAAGTGTAGTCTTCCAAACGAACTCCACGCCATTTTACATCTTGTATTTATTTCATCAGTCAACTTAGCATTCGATGTTTTGAGCTGGCCTAGGTAAACATACTCATCAACTATGCCTATTGTCTCTCCGTTAATCTTTACTTCCTTCTTTGCAGCATGTTGATTGTACATTACTTTTGTTTTACTTAAATTCATTTTAAGGCCTATTTTCGAACTCTCGTTACTCAGTTCTTCCATTCTGGTTTGTAGTTCTTCTGCACTTGAAGCAATCAGGATTATATCATCAGCGAACCGTAGGTGATGAAGATATTCGCCATCAAATTTAATTCCAACTTCATCCCAGTTTAAATTTTGGAACACTCTGTCCAGGACCGCACAAAACAGTTTTGGGGAAATTTAATCTCCTTGCTTACCCCCTTTCCAACTTTAAAATTTTCACTTTCTTGATGTAGTCTAATGAGAGATGTGGCAGTCGAGTAAATGTTTCGCAGTAACTTGATGTATGCACTTTCGATACCTTGATGTTCAAGTGAATTAAGTACTGCTGCCAAGGAGACCGAATCGGAAGCTTTTTCAAAATCTATGAATCCCAAACATATTGGAAGTTCATATTCATTAGTCCTTTCCACAACTTCATTCACTGTTTGTATGTGGTCGATTGTGCTAAATCCACGACGAAATCCGGCTTGTTTCAGGAGCTACAAGGATGAGACCGCGATAAGAAAAGGCGGAGCCTTCATCCAGCAGTGGATAGAAAACGGCTGAATATGATGATGATGATGGTGATATATATATTTTCACGCTATAATTTTGAAGATATTTGAACCAAATTTCATTATGTTGTTTCTAGGCTTAATACCTCGGCTAAGTTCGTTAATGAGCAAAATCGGCCCAAGGGGGTGGTTGGGGGAGCGGGTTGAAATTTTGAAAATATATATTTATATAATTACACACTAGCGGCCATCATTTTGAAGATATATTAACCAAATTTTATTACGTTATTTCCAGGCTAAATAGCCCGGATAAGTTCGTTAATGAGCAAAATCGGCCCAAGGGGGTGATTGGGGGAGGGGGTTGAAATTTAAATATATATATATATATATATATATATAAAACCCTATGGTGTTTATAGGAAACTTTGACTGCATAAATGATAGTACTCCCTAAGAAGTTTACGGTAACACCAACAATTCAGGGGTTGTGGGGATACGAGTGAGAGTGGGAGTGGAAATTCGAAACTTTTAAAACCATGTCTTTTAGGGTAATGTTGAAAAGCTCTTGATGATTAATCTATAAATCAATAACTAGTTTCTCGATAGCGGTCATATTTCGTTAGGGGTATATAAGGTGGCTGGTTTCATTGGGCCTGTTAATTTCAATTGGAATATCACTGCATTCAGTTCTAATAACAAAAAGTTTGCACGGTAATTAGTTAACCTATTAGGGTAATTAGTTACCATATTTATAATTTTATAATGAAACTAAAATGATAAAAGTATATTTACTTAACGTGTTTTTATTCTGCACTTACTCCAATAAATTCAATCAAAAACATTTCGAAAACTACCTCAACCTGTAGGCCTGCCGAAAGGAATTTTTTAAACTTAACACAACCTAACCTCCGTTCTGATAATACAAACATGGTAATTATATTATAGCTAGGTTAGGTGTAAATTTAGAAAACAACTTTCCATGAGCGAACTGGCTTACGGTTTGCGAACGCAACGAAGAAGCTTTTAACTTTTCTGGTTACCGAAATAAAACATAGAGAATACTTAAATCTTACGTTTACCAAAAACGGACATATTGTAGAAATTTCGTGCCATGCTGAAATATCGCTATCTAAATGTAGGTGAAACAGACTTGCGTTTCTGAGAGAGAGAGGAATTTTAAGACATTAACCATGCCTACCTGATATTAAACCGATCCCCGATGCTTTCCAAATTAAGCGGACATTACCACTTCATACATACTTCCACAAAAACTACAAATCATTAACATGCTGAAGGTGCACTAAATCACTTTTACACGCACACTGGAGAAAAAGAGGCTTAGAACAACAGATATATTTTATTTTTATTTAAAAACAGAAGAAAATAACCACTGCACACCACATACACAATATCACAGAAATCACCTCACACACTTATGAACCACACAAAAACCTCTGGTTGCCACACTTCCAGGGGCATACATTATGGACGATGCAAAACGCCTAATGCAACATTCAGATCTCAGCTTGTACTATGAAGAATCTAAAAAATATAGCTTCCCAAAATTGATAACATTCATCAGTCGCGGCTGATTTATGTATTCATAAACTTTTCAAATACGGGGCTGCGTTATAAATTTGCTTTAAATATAGTATTCGAATGCAGCCTTTTTAGTGTAGCTTCCCTACGTCGACAGCCATAGTTGAACTACTGACCGGCCTCAGCCAGTGACAGAAGAGGATCGTAGCAGACAACAAGGAGCGAAATCAACTAAAATCTCAACGTATTAAAACAACAATCAGATCTTTTTATTTGTTTTTGAAGATTTTAAACGAAAGAAAAATTGTTGAAGAAATAAGGCAATAAAATATGCAAAGAATTATTAAGTAATAAAATAAAGAAACAATAAAAATAAAATTCCGCCAATACAACAATGAAAGAGAAGATCATCATTGTAATCTGGACAAATCCGAAGACGAAAAAATATCGCCGACAAAGCCCGAGCAAAAAAAAAGATACACACAAAAAAGGGGGAAGGGTAAGATATGTTGCGATCAACCGAAAATGGGTCGCTACATAAGAAAAAAAATGAATTGGGCAATGGCGAAAAAGATATGAGGAAAGATGACATAATTTTCTATAGATTGATTGGAAACTTACGTAAGATAATCTTAAACATTTGCTTCTTTGTAAAGTGTTGTACGTACTCAGGACTTGAAACATATAGTGTTTCAATTATTGACGACAGAAAAATGAGAACAATCAAAATGTGGGCGTCGAGAATGGTAAAATTCGACTCGGAGTAAATATTAAATTATGAGGGAGCATTGGAAAGAATTGTTGTGAGAACAATATTCTTGGAGATAATATATAGAAAAAAAAGGAACTCAAGGTACATTGGATGATGTAGTTGAAGATATAGTTCAAAGTAGAAACGGAAGAGGAGGAAAATCGCGAATGAACAGGAATGATTAAACTTACTATCGGGATAAAGGACCCAGTTTCAGTCGGGAGAAGCTAATGCATGAACATAAAATCTTCAGACGAAGTGAATAGGAATGATTAAACATACTATCGAAATGAAGAACCCAGTTACAGTCGGGAGGAACTAATGATGTCGTCCATTGATTCACAACCTGTGGAACGTGTATCCCCACGGGTACAAAACTCAAAGAGATAAACGAAAATGTGAATAATGAAGGAAAAAGGCACATACGTGAACACTGTAAGACAACATACAAGTGAAGCTTGGAAATTATTTGAACGTTTTGAATAATGACATATTGGGCTTTCTTCCTTCTTTTACCCCGAGAAAAATGCCTTTCCCATGTTTTACTATCTTAGTAAATGGTGGGGAGTCCCTTCCCAAACAACATGTTGCGAACGTGCCACTATAGAGCGCATACTCACCGGTGCGCGCTCGGGTCCAGCTTTCACTCTCCTCTGCTTTGCCAACATTCGAGTACTGTTGTTGCCAAATGATACACCAAGGTATGAAATCAGCTGCCAACGGATAAGCAAGTTCATGGAGTTCGAGAACCTGAACCTCATTTAATGTTTCACTTTCCAGTAGAATTACGGTTGATTATACTTGCGTCTAGTCTTTATTAGCCACTTATGGTGACTGATATACAAGTTGCTTGTCTTTCTTGGTGTAATAAAATCAGTAAAATGTACGCTGTGTAATGTGAGCTACATTTGAGTACTAATCAGAAGCTCTTGGTTAAGAGTGAGCACACCCTCAGTTTGATATCCTCTTGTTGTGCAGTTCACATACTATAACCTAAAGGGTATATGAAACCATCATGTGTGAAATGTGAAGTTGAAATATCATTCCCTCTCGTCCTTTAATCTCTCTCTCTCTGTCCTTGTTCTGCTGGAGATTATGTATCTAACATGAGTTAGAAAAGCACTGTATGTGAAACAGTTTCAATCAAATGAACGCGAACAAATGAAAAGTAAACATATATCGTGTAGAGAAGAGAGAGAGAGAGAGAGAGAGAGAGAGACATCTGGCATTTTCAGAATGGTTTCCTACTTTTACCTAAGGGTTCAATCTAACATTTGCAGAAGTCATGTTATTGCTTTGTGAAACTCGAAAGTATGGATTTGGTGATTATGGAAGTGCAAGGTGACTTTTTCTTTTACCTTAAGATAGGCATGAGTACATTTAAGGATTAATATAGAGATATGTTGAAAGCTATAAATTGCTTTTGTTTTCTCCTGTTTAGTGCTGATAAGCGTATTTTCTTAAACTATTTGCCAAATAATATTATCTACTCGTGTGTCACTGATGCTAAACAAACTGAATTATGTACATTATTCACATTACGGAAGAATATTATTTAGAATATATTACTTGAAAATCAATAGTATTGACAACATATTTTCGGAAAGTTTGATTTATTGTAGTCGTAGTTTAAAACAGGAAAACGAGACAAATTAGTTTCAAAAGTTGAAAGAAGTTATATTCCTGTTTCTTCTGCATTCTTATGAATCTAATTAATATACAGAGTGTTTAAGAAAAGGTTATAATCTTTAAGGGTAGGTAAGTTTTTCAAAGTGAATAAAAATTGTTATTAACAATCGATCAAAAAATGATTAGTATTCGAGAAAAGTGACCTTTAATCTTCTTAAATCTTCTAGACCTTTAATGACCTTAAATCTTCTAGATTATAACTAATTATTCTTACCTTCTACGTTTTGAAATATATATTTGAACCACAATAATATTACGTTACGTGCTTTTGGAATCCATTCCTCATTCGTGCTTTCACCATACGTACACTTTAGTTATAGTATTTTCGCCATATTTTTGTTTGTTCTTTAACTTACGACGAGCAGTGTGTTTACAATTCTCCCGTCAAAATCTAGAATGTCTGTAAGCTTAGCTATACTACGCTGCTCTTTCAATTATGGTAAATACTTTGCTGCTAAAGTTAAAGAGAAAATGTTTCCTTTTCACCATATAGAAAGACACATATGACCTCATTCCAATTTACTTTCCGCTACTTAATCCCGTTAAGAACTACAACGTAGAAACATAACACATCTACCAGCAAAATGCTTGACTGCATGAGCGCTGCTGCTGAATAACAATACCAGAAATTGGAAACTTCATGAAATTATGCTTTAGTAAAATGAATTTTATGAAAACTGTTATCATTCGAATAAAAACAAATTTCTTTGTAGAAAACTGCAGCTTGTAAACTGTTAAGATTGCAGTCCGCCTTAAAATTAATAGGTTCAATGCATTTAGTTGATGTTGGAAATTGTAAATCAAACATACTCGCTATACATAAAATTTATCTTATTCCGATGCATTACTTTTTAACCTTGAGAAAATTAATTCTTCCCACTATGTGTAAGGTGGACCAGCTATTCCAGTCTTTAAAAGCAATTGTCCCTGCTGAAAACTGTTTTAAAAATCCAAGATCATATAGACTTATTTTTAAAGCTTAGTATACAGTATTTGAATACAAAAGTTTTGCCTTAAGTAAATTGCAGAATTAACATAAAATAATTTCTACTATGCTGTTTAATTATCCAAATACAACCAACAATGAATCTAGATGTGTTGAATAATTACTGAAAATATCTAGACCGAAGGTAAGGTTACAATCATTTTTTTTTTTACATAATGTAATAGCAATTGTTCACTATATTTCGTATTTGAAAGTTTAAGGAGAAAAGTTGAGCGGGAGTTGGTAGGGCAAGAAGAAGAATGGTGTACATCAGTATATATCATTATCTGATTTTCCTTAATGAACACCAAAATATTATCTTATTTTCATTATTAGCTATGTATACTTAAGAAGATTTGCTTTGGATTAAAAACACTCTGTAGTATGGTTTTATATATTTTGTTTTTGGATGCAAAATTGGAAACCTTGAATTCTGGTAAGACCATAGTGCTTCTCCATACTTGGCTTGCTTCTGATAGAAAGCAGTGCAACATAGAAGATACATCAAGCGAAGCATTTTTCCTCTTTCTCTAAGCCGCAGCTTATTTTCGCGTCATCTTAAGTCTGGAATAACCACTGCTGGAAGTACTCGCGGCTAAACTCCTCTCTCTCTCTCTTATTTTTTCTACTAGGCCTCTTCCTCCATCCATCTACACTTCTCCCTCTCCTGTGCGAATGTAGTCTTGACGGGAGTTCGAGAACAGGCTGTAAATGGCGATGATGGAAACGCTTACAGAGTAGAAAAAATGGGTAAATGGCGACATGGAAAAACGAGAAAGAATAAATTTAAAAAGAGACAAAGAAAATGTAAAGAAAAATGCTTCTTCCATTTGCTCGGGCAAGTTCAATTCTTACTACAGTCATTATTCATACTTGCAGCCAATCTTTTGCTCTGCACTTGAACACCGTCTTTCAGCGTTTTCATCTCTGTCCATTAACAAAGCCCTCCACTTTCCATCTGGTTGTGAAAGAAAGAAAGACAAACATGTTTACATCCAAAATAAGGATGATAGATTAAGAACACATTTAAACATATTAATGAGCATACTTTCTAAAGATTGATATTCTCCATTTCTTTTTACAGAAACCTTTTTAAAACACCTTCTTTATGAAAACGGGAAATTCATAGCGTTGGTACCAAAGAGCTTCTATTATGTTCGTTAAAAATTTCAATGTAAAGTAAATAATTTATATAAAATTCGTTTGAGTGAAAAATGATTCGAAGATGAATTATTCACACAAACGGAAAATGTTCGGGAAAATGAGAGGAGCATTTTAATACTTTGTTGCTCAAGTGATGGAATGTTACATCATAATTCTAATTATGATACAGAAACGAACATTAATGTTGATAAGGCAATAATAATGAAGTTAGGAAGGTTATTTCCCTTGCACTCTTTCATTGCAAATCACATAGTAAAATTTAACAAAAAAGTGGCTTTAGAATATAGTGCGTGAATGAGGTAAGAAGATGTCAGCAACCTCTTTTATTTCAGTTTTAAAGAAACATGCGCTTACATTACAATTATTAAACTATTCAAATTATTCCATGATTATCTAAGTAGTTGTTTAACCATTTATAACTTGAGTATGAGCACATAATGATAAGCCTCAACACACTCACAGGTGTGTATAAATTTTGTTGCACTTAAAACGCGTATTCCTTATCTCATATGTTAATGGTATGAGCAGTAATCAATAAAATATTTCTCATCTTTGGTGCACAAAGCAGGGTCAAAATCAAACTGACCATGTTTCATAAAATATACCACCTTAACAGACCTTCAGTTGAACAACAAGAAAACCAAAGAAGGTAATGGTATCCAATCTTCAACAGAAGCCCGTGATAACTCAACCAGCTGGTGCCGCGATGGTTCAGTGGTAGAGCGCTCACCTCTAGTGTGTGGGGTCCCCGGTTAGAACCCGGCTTTGTGGTGGACAAACACCGTGTGCGTGTGTTTTTTTCAGAGTTCTCCCATTTCTTTCTACTTTTGTCATTCTATCAATTCTCTCATCATCATTCATTCGGCCTGACCCGAAGTTGTCTAATTGAATAAAACTTATTCAATTAATCTAGCTGGTATTACATTATATGTGAGGAAACTAAGATTGAAGATATGATCCAGTATTTGAAGTGTTGGGTGTGGTTTGATACCAAATGTGTGAAAGTAAGTGAAAAGAAAATATTTTATTATGGCGAGTGTAGAAGTGAACAGAAGCGATTGATGCTTCAAATAATGTTTTGTGTTGAAGAACCTTATTTTCTTCTTGCCAGTAAGGTTAACTTTAACAGAACTCCCATTAGTATTACAAGCTATGTCATAAATACATGGACACTATCCTCTCATGATTTTCATCTTACATTACTCCTTCCAAACTTCTTTTTTACTGCCGGTCCAATTTATAATTCTAGGTGTACAATTTAGAAGACATTACTCTAAATTGTACCACTTTTCATCTTCTCACTTTTTGTATCACAGCCTCTAAACCATCACGCACCTGCAGATTTGGAAACGGGTAAGTGTATGAGCAAAGAACCAAGCTACAATATAGAGTCCTTAGATTTCACTAATTTGCTATAGATTATGTATAAATCAAACCAATGCTGAGAATGGTATATTTTTTTTTAGACTTTTCCCTAAATACATCCACTGCACCCTTACACGTTGCCAGTTGTAAAATATACACTGCCACGTTCATGTTTTGAAAATAGCATGCTGCAGGTGACCATCTTTCGACGTTGACACTTATGCAACCCGCAATGGAAATCGTCCATGGCACATTCCAACATGTGAATAGTGATGTTTCTAATTTCAGTACAGGTGTTGTTTATCAGCTCCCCGTTAGTTACATGAAAGTATTGTGTGCTGTCTCCTGATCCGATAGTTTCCATTCGAGGATGTGAACGGACAAGCAACCACTTCATCGCACCTGAACTTGCACACTTCCCTTCAAATTACCCACTTTGCTTCCAACAAAACGATGCTACGTCTTATTTTGCATGAATTTCAATGGAAACCCTACGTCGTCTTTTCGGAAACTGCATCATTTCAAGTAATTGTGACATTTCGTGGCCTCCCAAATCACCATATTTGTCAGTTTATGATAACTTCCAGTGTGGGATATATTAAACAGAAGGAAGGCATTCACTTATCATTACGGAGATAAAACACAACATCCGTACTGAAATCAGAAACATTCCTAGTCAGATGTTGGAACTTGCCGTGGACGTTTTCCATTACAGATTGTCGGAGTGTTAATGCCGAAATGGTGGTAACCTGTATTACGTCATTTTCAAAACGTGTGGGTGACTGTCCATATTTACAAATGGCAATGTGTAAGAATGGAAGGGACGAATTTGTGATTTTTAATAATAAAACGCGTTATTAGATTCGTTGCATTAAAAAATGCCCGCTTTCATGCCTCATGTAAACATAGTGAAGCATACTGACATGCGTTCAGTTGTTAGATATATACCCCTCCAAAATTGGAACACTTGTCCTACTGTGTAACGAGCTTAGTAATACCACACTCGTAAGCCCACATTAGTAGCTGAGTGAGAATGTATGTGAAAACCGTTCGCACTTCTCCATCTGAAACAAATCTGCTATTTTCATCTTCTTCTTGAGTGCACTAAACGCGTACAAATTACACACCGAAAGATCAGGGCAGTATGGTGGGAGCTTTAGAGTTTTCCACTTGGCACTTCTGCAAAGTTTCCACTGTTATATTCGTCGTATTGCGACTAGCATTATCGTGCAATAAGATTGCTCCCTGAGACGGCGTTTGTTCTTGATTGCTTGGTACATATAAACGCTGTAGCATTCTACAATAACGTTCCACGTTGATAGTCTGCCCATGTTCGGTGAGAATTGTACCACCTGACTGGACGAAACCATTCGATCGAGAACAAGACCGGTTCACTTACATTTGACTCACCCTTATATTGTGGACTGTTGTGCATTAGGGTGGAGCGAAAGAAGTCACAGTTTTGTAAGTGGTTTTTGCCAGTATTAATAAGTTTAATTTATTCTACCTCAGCAAGTCTGCAAAATCTCTGCAACTGTCACTCCCTACTTTGGGAGAAATTTCGTGCGTATACGCTACCTTAGAGAGTGACAGTGTGACACTTGGAGAGTTAATTGTTAATGTTTACAAGTTTTAAATGTAAACTCAAAGCGTAGTTTCACGTTGAGAAAGTAACACACACAAATGTATACACGTAACAATAACACAAAATTTTCGATAATGAAAATTTAGACTCTTTTGTGATACCCGAAGATTTTTTTTTTTTTTTTTTTTTTTTAGGAGAAAGCTTTTGGATGCTTACTCAGGAAGACTAAATTCAACTTATGTTTGCCATAAGAAACCGGTCACGAACATTGTCTTTTTCGCTCCACCCTATTGTGCATCCATGCCTTTGTTAGTTGTTCCTCTCTTCTCACGTGTTCGATAAACGTCCAATACGCTGCTCAAATGGGACTTTTACGCTTACACCTCATCGTTGTTTTGTTTTGTGAAGCCCATGCTAGTAATAAATAAATGTTAATTAGTTAATAAGAGTGTACACATGTTTTGTGGAGGGGAGAGGAGTGATCATAAATTTGCCTAATAACTGAGATTCCAAATGCAGCAATTTAGATTGCCAGTTCTAAATATATCTTAAAGTCCACTGCCTTCGTGTTCTACAAGCAGTCATGCATTTACAATATATAAGACACATGTAGTTTTCATTCAAATTAGGAAATGTTGTAATAACGTATTTGTATCTGGAGGAACATGCTTACCATAAAAATATGTTGTTAAAACATAAGATTGATTATAAATACAGTTGGCTGTGTAGCGTTGTGTTACATCTTGTGTGACAGAAGAAATCACTCCAAACATCATTTATTAACTTTTTTTCAGATACTGAAGCCGAGAGACATTAAGTTTGGTGCTATATCAGTCTAAAGTGACTTCTTTCTAGTATTACGGCACCACTTTGAACTGTCACCTAGCTATAGTTCTCATCTCCTATGAGTTCCCGTGCCACAATATTTAGAGGCTCAACTACCAAGAGATCGTAACTGATCACTTATATTCCTTGGACCAGGCTGTCTACTGACATAACGAAGTCTTTCAATAGGAAAGTATGTTATTGTAACAAGTGTAACCTGATTGTGGTTACAAGAACATGGCAGTAATTGTTTTACGTTACCAAAACCCGCCAATTCACCAGATTGCAATCCACTTAACTGTAATATGGTGAAACATATTGCGCCAGCGTGAGACGTACAACCACTAATACACCACGAACTAGCAGATCTTCAACGCAAGTAAACCGAAATTAACGCACCAAAATATGTTAGAGGATGAATGAAAGAGCGAAAAAGATCCTTGTTACAGAAAAATGTCTGAACGTATATTTAAAGAGAATAAAAAATATGAGAGAGAATAGGAAAGAAAGGCGAAAAGAACAGTTGCGTTTTTTCTAACGTAGGAACGAAATTTTCAGGTGACCTGTTTCTCAGTGAGTAAAGAATAAGACTGTGGTTCTCCTGGGACGAGAAATTACACCTTGATTTATGGCAAGATCTCCTTATGGAGACGACGGAGGGAGAGGATCTTGGTCGTATATTCATCTCGACTGTTCTCGGTGTCATGTCTAGCTGACTTTTCTAAGATTGATTGCATTTCAGTTTTGTTAGAAGAAGCTTAACATTTTCCAACCCATTTGAAGAAACTTCGTAGGGGCAAATATCATATCCTTCTGATTTGGTTTTTAGTGCCCTATAAAGTTATATATAACACTGACAATTTTGAAATGACATGTGACTCAAGTATGTCACAAAGACAAAGCAAGGCATAAGGTTCTTTTTTAGTTACTGTCTCTGTGTGCGCGCAACAAACAATAAATATATTACATCAACCGTTGCTTCCTCCCTAAATGGCGAGGTAACATTTCTTGAATTATTTTATGACAAGTTAGTCAAATAACTTACAAGTCATGACAAGTACCAAAACATTTTACGACGAATAAATAATAAAACGAGTTTTCAGCGTTTGCGTAAACAAAGTTGAAATTAATGCATGTTTGCTTCATCTCTCTTCTTTGGAGAAGAAATATTGATTTGTTTACAAAATGTATGTTAAAATGTCAAGCTCTCAAGTCGACATAAATCTAGAGTTAAAAATGACAACTTCCATTTTCTTTTCAAACAGCTGTTCATAGTGTACATAATGATATAAAATTTGTTTCTGAACCATAATGTTGTTTATACTATTGTATAACGTTTGCGAAACATTTTTGAAACCCTTTTTGTTGGATAACAGATATATTAAAACAGGCACGAAGGCTTATTTCAGTTCAGCACCAAAAATATAAGTCCGGTGACTAACGAACACAGGAACTTTTTCACCTAAATTGAATGTGTTATCTACTTGAGTATGTGAGGAGTTAGTTAAGATATGCAAGATAACGTTGTTTATTTTAGCAATGAGATGATTTAAATAATTTCGTTGACATGTGTTTTGTTTTTCAGAAAAGGACTTTGCATAATTAGTAATTTTTTTAGAAAGTGCAAAATAAACTATCGGAAATCTTAAAACTTAAAATTAAAAGATTTAATTGAATATAAATATGTGGAATTGTTATATCTGAAATTTCAGCAGTATAGTGGTGTCCGCGCACAGGAGTGTGTCTCCGCCATACAGTTTTAGTGTCTGGAAGGACTATATGTGTTTTATTTAATTAGTATATGTTATTAAAATATGAAGTTTTACATAAAACATGCACATAAGTCCATTTTTGGATCCATTTAAAAATCACGTATAGTTAGGTCTGGTTTAAGATTAAGAAAATAAGGAGAAGGTTTAGGAAATGCTTAGTGGTGAAAGTATCCCTTGAAGTCAAGCAATCTTTGATATTTTCCTGCATAATTACATAATTAACATTTTTTTCTATATTACAATTTCGTCGGCTTTCTAGATCAGTGCCATATAATACTAAAAGTTTGAGGAAAGGGTAGTCACCAGATTGTGTTTACATGCATTGGATTATTATACACAATTAGCTAGGTTTTTATCTGGAATCTCAAGATCAGAGTTCATAAAGGTAGTGCAAACTTATATCAAATTAATCTTACCCACACACATTTCAAATTTAAGGATATGAATCTTGAAGCTGTGATTAATGTGTTTATTGTGTGCAGTAACGTTTGAGTAGTATCTTTGAAAGGCCTTAAGAAAGTAAAATATTCGTTTGATACTTCCATTTAGCCTATGCATTTTGGTTCCTTCCTTCCCACATCCTGCCTCCTAAATTATGCCTCCCTGAACCAAAACGCCATAATTAAAAATCAAAACAATACCAATTAAATATATAATACGATACATACTTTGTTGTTACTTTGTACTGTTCTTACCTATGGATTTGTACATTTTATACATAAAAATGAAAGATGTTAAGTAGGAGAGAGAAGGAAGGAGGCATCTTAATTTCATGCATTTTGTATTATTCTTTCTTTCGTGCAGTAAATATAAAAAGTAAGATGCTTACGCCGGGTTGGAGTTACTGGTCTTCCACCAGGCGCCTCCCCAGGTGGCGGATAGGGGAATGCCGACCAGATATGGTGGGTACCGGAAATATTCCGGGGCGGACCAAAACCAGTACTGCTGCCTTGCAGTTAGTAGAGGGATCTACAAAGGTTAGGGGACGATAACCCCGAACAAAAATATCATGGTGAAGGGAAGCAGCATCACCATTACCACTCTGAGGCTGAAGATGAATGACATCGGCAAGGCTCAGAGATGGACAGAGGGCGACATCTTGAATGTCTACCTTTACTGTGAGGTCGTAGAGCTGACAACTCTACACCGCTAAAACATGTCAAGAAATAGTAACAGATGGTTCATGGATTCTCCTGGGGTAAAATATTCCGGAGGTAAACTAGTCCCTCATTCGGATCTCCGGGCTGGGACTGCTTCAGGGGGCTCTATGAACAGGATTAAGAAAGACCTTAGAATAGGAACGTGGAACGTACCAACATTATACCAAACGGGCGCTCTTCAGGTGGCGGTACACGAGACCGAAAAGTACGAGCTAGACATATTAGCGATACAAGAAGTTCGGTGGGAGGGTCAAGATAGTATCCCACAGGGCAAGTACACTTTCTACTACGGGGGAACACAGTCTCACGATTTCGGAACAGGGTTCCTCATTAAGAATAGTATCCTTCAGGCGGTTCAGAATATAGAGTTCGTAAACGAAAGACTATCGTACGTTACGATACGTACTCGATGGGGCAACACGGTTTTATTAAACGTCTATGCTCCGACCGAGGTGGCTACTGATAACGACAAAGATATATTCTACGATGAGCTAGAAAGGTTGTTTGACCGATTACCGAAGTATAATTCGAAAATTGTGTTGGGTGATTTCAATGCAAAGGTAGGGAGGGAAGAAAAATATAGACCTACTATAGGCAAATACAGTCTTCACGAAAAGACCAACAACAATGGAGAAAGACTGATAACTTTCGCGATTTCGAAAAACTTACTGGTAAAGAGCACGTACTTTGAACACAAAGACATACACAAATACACGTGGGTATCTCCGGACGGCAAAACTCTCAACCAGATCGATCACGTATTAGTAGACAGACGAAGACACACCAACATAATGGACGTTAGGTCGTACAGAGGAGCGGAAGGTGACACCGACCATCAATTAGTGATCACAAAAGTAAGGGAAAAGTTATGCATCGCGAACAGAGAAAGCAAGGGATCAAAACAACTGAAATTCGAAGTGAAACTATTAAATAATCCGAGCATAAGAGCAGATTACCAACTCGAACTCTCAAATAGGTTCGAAATCCTAGCCGACTCGAGTAATAATAATGATGATATTAATAATGAAATTGATGTAAGTAAGATGTGGGAGGCAATTCGTGAAACAATTAAGAGCGCAGCGAAGGAACGCGTAGGTGAGAAGAAACAACAGAAAAACAAACCTTGGTTTGATGAAGAATGCATTAAACTTCATGAGGAACGAAAACAAGCAAGGCA
>JAGDQP010001591.1:0-16570 GCA_022664845.1 Lepisma saccharinum
ATTTTCTACTTGATTAGATCTCGAATATAAAAAAAAAGGAAAGACAAAACTCTTAAATAAAAAAAAGTCTACGTGTCCTTCAGCAATATTTAAAATTATGATTTAAAATTTTCAGCATTGTTGTAATTATTATTAGTATTGTTATTACCACAATTAGTAGTAGTATTGTACAACTGAATTTACGGGTCAAAAAATTAAGTTGTTCGGGTCCCTGTTCGGGCGCCATTCTTTCTGCAACCGCCGCTAGAGCTAGGCTCTTGCGACCGCTCCAGACAAGATTTTTTAATTAGAAAAACTTAAGTTTTTGACCGGGATGATTTTTTAAGCAGCTTCCTCAGGACGGATTCCAGGGCATTAAGGAAACTGATTGAATTTGGTTGGATAGGAAGAGAGGAGGGTTTTTAAAAAAGGTATTTTTTTAAAGTTTGGTTGTACAGGGACGTCATCGCTGGAAGTGATGAACGCATACCGGACGCGGAAACTTTTATTTTTGTTTATACCGGGAGAAACTTTTACGACTGTTACTACCCCGTCTCATGAGGAAGCTAGGAGAAAACTTAGGGCTTGCTTCCTTACATATATAGCGATGAACCAAAATTTTAAATGAACATGGCTGGACTCGAACTAGACATTAGGGGGATGAAAGTTACAGGAGCTTTTCTCTAAGGAATACCCTATTGAAGTTTTTGTTTTTTAAAGCTGAAAAAAATTTTTTTTTTATTTTTCCTATTTCGGGAATGACGGAAGGTCAAACCCGCAAGAAGCTAACAGGGATTGAGGATATTAAACTGTTTCAGAAATGAAACATCCTGGTTTGAAAACAAGATATAAACTTTATGCCAAACTTAACGCAAATGCACAAAAACAAAAGAACGGTTCTAAATCAATTAGATTGGTTTCTTTTAGGAAACATGTGAATAATTGAATCGTTACATAAATTTTGACTAACAGGGATTCAAAATTTCAAAATAATACAAATAGTAACCACTATAAAAGAATCCACAATTAATGCAAGCTAATTTTTTCCCTTTTTTGTCCTCCCCTCCTTAATGTACTTTTAACCAAAAAAAATAGAAAACTAACTTTTACATTATTTAAGAACAGACGGACAAAGTTATATTTTTTTGCACAACAATTGAGTTTTTTTTGATTTAGCTTTTAAATTAAGCCTATTTTTTTGTTGATTATTATTTAAAGCCGCTGATGAATTTTTTATGTAAACATACAGTGTTCGGCTTTTTCCTGTTTTTTTGTACAGATTTAAATAAAACACAATACTTTTATGACACGGGTTTACATGACAAACTAGGCTTTTTTCTAAACTGGGCAATTTTGACATAACAACTTAGCTTGAAATACTAGATTACACAAATTTTTGTTCTGAAGCACTTCGCATGGTACCAATTTAAAGTTGGGGATGAGACAGATGTGCTTGCTATTTGTTTGCTTAATGGCTTTACAATTTAAGATTTTGCTCGGGGATTACCAAATATATAAATATATCTTGCTTTCTGGCTACATTATTAAACACAAAAATTTGGAGTATGCACTGCCGCTAGGATTGCCTCGAAAGAAGTAGAGGGATAGAAGAATGAGATGCTTTTTTTTAAAAAAAAGAATTTGCAACAGGGACGGAAAGGTGGAAGAGATAGAATCACGAGGCGTTACTTTTTTGGAAAACATTACACACATACATGTTAATTTCTTACCAAAAATCACAATAAAAATCTATACACTAAATACTAATTTCTACCTTAAATAATACTACCCGGGGTTTGGATGGCCATTTTTATAACTTTTTTTTTTTTTATTATTATTATTATTTATTTATTACCTTAGAATTCGCAAAGCGTTACTGTGGTTTGAGATTTTAAGCCGCATATGCAAGCAAAGAATGGTCATGGGCATTGCCTTTTTTTAAGGCGGCCACTATGACACACATGATGCGGTGCAATGAACCGCAAAGAAAAAAAATAAGAAAGAAGGAACGCCTGACGATTTTGCATGGCGTCTCTGAACCATAGACGATTTATACAAAACTCGCTAACATATAGTATACCAAAAGTTATTTGCGCAATTTTACTATAGCTACATTATGTTACAATCATGAAATATAATAATTGCATTAGGCGAATTCACTTGCATAGATTCCGAAGTGCGTTTGTTGTTCGGTTCAAATACACTAAGTTATGCACTTGCTTGTATACATCAAAATGACAAAAAAAAAAAAAAATAATTAGTTGAATAATTTGAACTGTTGTATCCTATTTTTTTCATGACTTGATGACCTCGGAATCTCTCCTGTTTGTTACATTAACACTGACACATATTGATTTTTTTTTAAAAAAAAACAAAAAGAAAGGTTGTGAGGAAACAAGGTGAGATTTCGTTATAGGTTGGCAAGTTGATTTTAGTTTATTTATGGGTCTCTGCTAAATTTTAGGATGCCATCAGCATAAAAATAAAATAGTCAAAATATTGCCGGTCCTAACCCACTCAAGTTGCTTGAGACAGTTTGTGTTTTATTAGTGCCCCCCTATGATGGAGACTAGTTCAAACAGTAGAGAAAATTGTAAGATAAATTCTTAAGCTGGCTAGTCCAATGTTCTGGCATCAGTCTCAACAATGAACTGTCGCAGATTTTAGTTGGCATGATACTACCGAAAAAAAAAGTTTGCATTGATAGTCGGCAGTTCTGACAGTCACTACGCAGAACGGCGGGACGTGCAATAAGCCGTACATCAAAAGTAGAGAGTGCTTCCCTCTTGATAGACCGCAATTGACTTCGTCCATCCAAACCGCAATACTATGCTCTTAGTCTCTTGCGTCGACGAGGGTAACACAAATAAGGAAATTTTGTCCTACCTTTTTGTTGCTTGGAGATTTTTGGATATACCTCTGTCTGCAGGTGTTTACCTACAGTCGTCCATGCGCCTTGGTGCCGCGACCGGGGTCGCCAAGAATCTCCACCTCGACGGTATGCACAACGCATTGACACCGACGTCCTTGGTTCCAGTCTTGACACCGTCACTTTTAAAAGAACAGCACTGTGTTTCAACGCTTGAATCATTGTGCCCATAGAAGCTGATCTCGGAACACACACACACGCAGAGCTTTCACGATAGAAGAGGTAGCACACACGAAGATTTACTCACACATTATGGAGAACGAGATATTCGCAAAGCAAAAAAAAAATCAAAGTTACTTTGTATCGCACAGGTAGCTTTGAGAGATGTTACGAGATGTTCGCTGTTATTCAATTCCAAAGGTTCTGCCTTCTTTTCTTTCTGGGTCCCTCGTTCTTCCTGGCTGTCCTCAATCTTGCTCCCTCCTTCTATTTCAAAATTTAAAAAAATCGAAATTGATTTGTCCTTCACTCAATTTGCGTCTGTCGTGGTGTGTTCCCTTTATTTTCTTTCAGTGTCTTCCGTTGAAATCCATTAGCACCTGAAATTGCTGGTACGTGCCTTTTTTGGATCTTGCAAAGAGACATGAATTTGTAAAGCGTGATAAGCCTGGCGATATCCTCAAACATGCTTAGACATTTGGGCGCTGAAAGTGAGACACTAAGGTTTTAATATTCGCTATCGCAGCGAATATATCTTTGGCAATAATGAAGTGCATTTCCTTAACAACAGAATACGGTGGTGCTAATGCACTATCACCTTTTGTTCGATTTACCCGAACGGTTATTCATTCTTCTTGCCTCCTCCATGTGTGGTCGGTTCCTCAATTATTGGCGCACAAAGAGACTGGTTTCCACTTTGTTAGATGTCTTCCCTTTTTATTCCTCGAAAAAGAAAAGGGGGTTCGACCGCTTTCTCTTGTTTCGGAGTGTGTGAGCAGAAAGTAAAAAAAAAGGATTGCAAAACGTATTTTTTTTATTAAACTTTGCATGCTGGAAACACATATTAAATTACAATAGTTTGCATATCAAAATTAAAGTTTGAAAAATAATTGGGAATGGCGCTGATTGTTACATTACTTATTTGCAAATTTCTTCTGGTCAGAAATGTTAAGTGAACTCAAGGTTTATTCTGAAGCTTTTCTACCTATGAAAAGAAAGAAAGAATGAAAATAATTTAATCATCGTAACGTACATTATTTATCATTACTGTAATTCCCGTGATAATGGATTTTCGAATTCCAAATATTACAGAACTAGTCTACAAAATACTCTAGATACTCAAAATATTCATAGTTTATACTTTGATTTGCTGGCTAAGTAGATAAGATACTAGAGACAGTTCTTTATTGAATTGAATTGAAAATGGCTTTATTAGAGCGGGCGAGGTTCAGCCGGAGGCTGCTCTACCACCTAACCCTTGTCAAGAATACATAATTAGAAATACAACACATGTATTTCTACACATATACATAATTAGAAATTTCTATACATAATTAGAAATACAACATAAGTACGATATGCACTATTGCTAGTCTGCATATCGTTTTCCACTGGGCAAATAAACCATTCGTATTTACCTTTGATTTCTGACTAAATAACAAGTTAGTTCAAGTTAATTTGTAATACATTACATATCCCTACTATTAGTATCGTAAATTTTCTCAGGCAGGCCGTTGTTCTACAACCGTGAAGAACAGTAAAGAACGTTAGGTTAATTTGCTCTAAGTTAATAAACTTAGGTTAGAATTGAATTTATTTAAAGGCCTTTAGGCAACTATGACTCAGGGCGTATGGGCTGAATTGGTGGAATGAAGAATGTGGGAGGAAACGGGGACACACCGAGAAAACCCACGCACACGGTGTTTGTCCACCACAAAGCCCACATTGCATGAGCAGGGATCGATCCGACGACCCATACATAGCACCAGAGGTGAGCGCTCTACCAACTGAGCCACTTTAAAAAAAACTCGTTTATTTAACTTTCATAGTACATTGCGTTTATTTATACGATTGATACCATTTATTTTTCGTTTATCTTTCTTAACCTACTTATGGACAACACAGTTAAAATCACATCCATGCCCGAGGCGGGATTCGAACCCGCGATCCTGGAGTCGCTAGACTACCGCACTAGCCCGCACGACCACCCGGATCGGTGAGCCACCGTGGCCCCCTAGAATAGGTTAGTTTCATTCAATAATTATATATTATTCCCGGTCACGTTAATGTCAAAATATTAAGTTACCGCATGGAGAAGGTTAGAGTTAGGATAGTTTTATGGGGTGCAGAATGTTAGGTTAGTTTCATCCTAAAATTATAATGATTTCGGGAACAGTTTTACATTAATCTCGAAAGACTACATTTCGTGTGAAGAAGGTTAGGTTAGATAAAATTATGTTAGTTTCCTTGACATTAGGTAAAGTTAGGGTAGGTCAACTTTAGTCCAACCGCACCGCAGTCATCTTCGTGCAGGTGACCTAGTCGCTCGACACCTGTTTCTCGTTCATGCTGCTACCAGTAGGGATGTAATGCTAAATTTTTAGGTGGGTATACGCTTCACTCATTGTAACGAAACCTCCCGCTTACTATCCCTTATACCTGCGTATTTTATAAATTTTATATAGATGGGTATACGGTGACGTCTAAATAATTGAGATGGGTATACGCCGTATACCTGCGTATACCCTCCATTACATCACTGGCTACCAGTGTTTACAGGGCAAGATGGTTAGTAGGTTCCCCTCATGAACTAATAATTGAACAGCCACTTAAAACGTTGCTGCAACACTGAAGGACTAAGTGAAGGGAAAACAGCCATCAAATAGCTTGTTTGAAATGAAAATATTTGGAAATTTTCAATCACTGGAATATATTCATTTAATGGTGCAGTCACCCTATGTTAAGAACGAAACGTGGCACTCTGGGAGGCATAAAGCGATGAAAACAATTCTTGTCTGTATATTTGGAATGAATAATCGGAATATGGGCATTATGTACGCTCTTTACAAACTATGATCCGTCATTTTGGGCTGTCACTTTCCTCGGAGCAGGATTTCAGATTCGATTCCAAACAAATCGTGACAAAAATCACTACTTCGAGGAAAGCGGCTGTTCAATATAAAATTGTGGGGGAGGGGTGCGAATTTTCTTTTTACAGTACAACTGATTGTAGTTTTCAACCTCAAACTCTGAATGCTCTGCAAAAATAATTACACGATGATTCTATTCTGTACTCTCACTCGGCTCGTCGAAAAGAAATCAATTTAGGTAGTCCTTTATCTAGTAATATGTGTAGTAATAATAATGCGAAAACAGTATAACCTTACTCTAACCATAGACTAAAATATAGATTAATCCCTCTTGCCTATTTTCGTCTGCGATAAGGAGTACATGGTTTTGAATCCTGCCGCTAGGTGACTCGCGACTACTTTCATTCGCTGTTTTTTTAGTAGTAGCTAGCAGAGACACCAAAAGGCAGGGTTCAAAATCACGTGCTCTTAAGCAAATTAATAATAATAATTTTAGCGCAAACGAAAATAAATAAGCGGTATAAGTCTATATTATTATTTAGTCTATGCATTTACTCACCTCTCAGGCTTGGCCTAATGTGTGTACAATTACAAGAAACCTTTGTTGTTGTTTTTCTCAGAAAACATAAGTTAATAATTAATATGAACGTTTAGAAAATATACTATGAAATATAAAAACATAGAAAAACAAGTTCCCTACTTGGGATAAACAGTGTTTCCCGCAAAGCAAGGGCCAGTTATCGACTGGATCATGTTAGTAGCTGACAAATAGAAATGTTGAAGTGCACGCACTACGTAACAACGCTACTAGATGTCAGTGGTAACAGTTCTAATCGCAGTTGTACCGTAAAAGAAAAACTATGATTGGGGGAGTTTCCAAAGAGCATCCACCAGGTACCCTGAAATTAACCGTGGAAAATGTTGCTATTCCAAGGTCTTACCAACTCGTTCACTGTGGTAAACGGATTGTTATAACCTGTGGTTGCTACAATCATTAACGTTCACGTAAACGAGTGGCTCGTAGATAAAAGGAAACGTCAAATTTTGCTATCTATATTTGTGCCTAGGAGTTCCTAAAGTAAAATTTGCACTTTAAAAAAATATAGTGAAGCGTGGAGCTTACCTTTACTACTAAGTACAATCGCATTACAAGTGGACTCAATTATTCTCCTCCAGCGTTGGCTCCTAAGCTCCATAATTGGTATGATAATGGTGTTCCTCATCCCATAATTATATTTTCATTATCCATTTAGAAGTTGCTTCTTACAGAATTGTGCTTCTACTGGGTTATGGTAGAAATGAATTGTCTCCTGCTGCTTTATTCAAAATTCCGGGTAAACTAACTTTTGGCAAGATCTAAGTTTTAATCTATTTTTGACTGAATGTCAAATCATCTAGAATGTAAAACATTTCCTGTATGAATAACATAGTTTGTGTGATGAAACTCATTTCTGATGTATTTCAACCACATTTTCCTGAAGTAGAATATCTGCGTCGGCTTCATACGCTGCATTTACACCGGTACGAGCCACCTTTTAACACTCCCCCTTTGTAGTAATAACTTTCGTTTGTAAAATTTAACTTTAATTTGCTAGAAGCTGCAAATATAGTTCTGTTTCATTTGTGCAGATGTTTCTAGAATTTAAAACGGGCGGCTTCTCAATTTAGTTACTTATATCAAACAAGAGAACGTTATGAGGCGATACTTGATACAGTGTTGCTAACAATAATTACTTGATAAAAGCTAAACAGCACTATAAAAGTAGTTAAAATTCTATCTTACTAATGCTAGAATCAGGAGTGTTTGTTACTAGAACATGCACAGAAGTTACCGAAATCCCTATACACACTACAGAAAAGAGACAATCTTTGGCACCTAAATAAGTATTCAAGATAACTAGTCCTAGATACAAAGTTGCTGAATTGGTAACTCTGTCTCGGTAGTGTACGCTCCCTCCTCCTAGCGTCTGTCCAGAGCGAAATCCAACTTTCCAATACAAGCGCGCCGGGCCTGATGCTAAAACTAAGATGTCTGCTTAACAAAGAATATTTTTGTTTGTTTGTTGTTTTAACTGCAAACTCTTGTTTGAGTTTATTGCTATACTCTTATGTCGGTTATAGCAGAGATATAGTGTCTGTCTGTTTTTGCATAAACTGTAATTTCTTGATATTCTGGTGACTAGCACGTTTATAAATTCTGCTTATGTGAGAGGCAACGTTTCGCTGTAGAGACTTGTTCACAAGTGATGGGAAAGGTTCTTGTAGTCAGGAGAGAGATAAAACTGTGAGGTTCTTATTACTTGTACTGATGTTCTTAATAGGTTGAATGAAGAGGAGTTACCTTTCCAGTACTGTCAATTCCAATAGTATCGTCTGTAGGTAGTTATAATGGTGTAGTAGTCTATTGTCTTTCTTCTTTTCCTTGTTTTCTTATATACTTTAGTCCTCTCTGTTTAATAATTGATTTGTCTGCTTCTGAGTTCCAGTTTAATCCTTGTATCGTGTTTTCGTTTCTGGGTTCAGTAAGGTATTATCAAAAAGAAGGGACGGGGTATAAAGAGGTGGAGGGAGCTGGATGTTGTAAAAAAGAGAAATGGAAGTAAAATAGTTAAATTTGCTTTTTAATTTTCCTGAAAAAGCTTAATATTAGGTAAGCTGCAGTTGTTGTTGGTTGAAAGAGAAAAGACTGAAATGAGATAGGTTTGGGAACATTGGTCCTGTATAAAGCATTGAGTAATGATGTTCTTTCATTAGAAAATTTGGTACATTCCGTTAAAAGATGAATGAAGGTCTGTGATTGATATCCACACTCGCATGTTGCTTCTAGTGATTGGAGCGGCCCCTTATAGTCGTCTGTATTACCTGTCTTGGAACATTCATGATTTGGAACCAAGGTTTTGACAAATCTTTACCTTAGAAATGCCGGAAGATGGTGGTGCCTGTTTGTATCTCTTCAGCGAGATAGTTTGACCATTGTTCTTTGATGTTTTTCTTGCATCGTGGGAAAAGATCTAAATAATAAAGGTTTGATTTAGTAATGTTGGGAAGCTAGTGGCTGCTCCGCGCCAAAGAACAGCGTAATCAAGATGGACGCCCCGGTGACTTGGAATCCAAGTGAATTGAATTTCTCTCTTCGTGCCTACTTTTAAATGATAAAGTTCTATGATGTCATAGATGAGCGGGTGTGACCGAAAAGATTTTTTTTTATGATGTAGTTATAGATTGTAGTGCTGATTGCGAATCAGAGAGAATGAGAATTTTGTCAGTTTTTACAAGTAATGTGTATCCTAAACACCTCAAAATTGCAAATGCCTCGCTGTAGAAGGAGCTAAGGAAGGGGTGTAATTTATATTTGAGTGCATATTTTTTTTGTTTCGTCCCATACAGGGCTGGAGACTGATATTTCGATTTGGCTGTCATCTACATATATGAAATGGAAACCCTCCCAATTAGCTCGATATTCTGTTGTGTATTTATACTTAGGATAATGAATTGGGATGTCTGGAGATAAAGAGCATTGAATTTTGAACAAAGGATTTCTCTTAGACTGATGTAGAATGGATACTTCTTCGGAAAATTCTATAGATAATTTACAAAGAATAGCATCTGAATAATGTCAACTAAAACAAAGTCAATCATTTTTCCATATAAAATTTACATCTTCATCTTTGAATCAAATATTTTCGATTCTGTTCAAAAAATATTTCATTGTTTTAATCTATCATTCAGCACAAAATACTTTATGACCTTTGTTCACTTCGTATCAATACTATTCCTTTTCTGCACGAGCGGCTCGGCTCGGAAAATCCTTGAGAGAAATTGCATAATGTTGCCGAGTCATTGTAGAGTGTAGGCTCAAAAAATGTTGCAATACCAGGGACAATACTTTTATTCTTAATATATTTTTTTTTAACAAGAATTAGCTTTGTTTTAACGAAACTTATCGTCACATTTATAATACACTAGCTGTTTTGTCCGCCCGTTGTGCGGGATGAATAAAATATGTTGGCAACAGTCATCGGGACTGTCACCAATCTACTTTCGTACGAGTGACAGCCGTAACCCAAGATAACCGTTGTTAATGAATTGATAGTCATGCCAAATTTCACCACTTGGAGGTTGAACAACATGGTAGTGTGAGTTGCCGCGTGCTTTGCTTTAACATTTTCTATTAATTACTACTACCATTGGAATTTAGTGGGTAATTAGATGGTCGATTATCTCTGAAGATAATAATTTTAGAATTAAATTGATATGATAACTTCCCAGTCCCTTTCCAGTGTCTGATCATGTGCCAAAAACGCGATGCTCACGCACACATAGTCACTTTCAATTTTGTATATGGAAATGATGTTTCAGCATAGTTAATAAATGTTTATTAAGTATTGTTAATTGAATATTTTTAAATTTACAATATTTGTAATCATATTAATAACAATATTCAATTTCAGGTATTAAAACAAATTCTTGTTGATTGAACCATAAATTCAAAGAATAATTTCTTGTGCATGCGTACACGTTTACTATACAAAGGGATTTAGTCCGCACATTTATCTCAATATCAACATAAATGAATTCAAAGTTGCCGTAAACACACCAACGCACGTGACATTTGTAATGGGTTCTTGATGATGATGATCAATATAGTAGGATGACCATTTACCTAATATTACCATCCCAACGTCGTCTCGGTCTTCCCATCGGTCTCTTTCCATCCGACTTTCCAACCAAGATATAGTGTAGTCTTAATTTTTCTCCCATCCGAGCTACACGGCCTGCTCATCTTAGTCGTAGCGATTTTACTATTTTTAGAACATCGGGTGAGTCGTACAGTCCGTGAAGTTCTTCATTATGCAGTGTTCTCCATTCTCCAATCATCTCGTACCGTTTCGACCCGTACATCTTTCTGAAAACCTTATTTTCAAACACTCGTAATTTATGTTCATCTGCTAGGGTCGTACTCCAACTTCCGCAACCGTAAAGAATTACCGGCAGAATAACCGTTCTGTATATTTTCAATTTCCTTGATATTAATCGCGATGTTAGTAGTTTTTAAACTGAATACAAACATGCGTTGCCCGACACAAAACTATTTTTTCCTTCTTCCATGACCTCGTTTTTGCTTGTTATTATATGCTCCCATATATAATATATTTGCTCCTAAGTATAAGGTAAGCAAGAAAGTTCTGTAGCTTTTTCACCCATCACCTTCGAACATCGATATGTCACCTAAGACGTACCTGGAAGAACAAAAATAGTCCCCATCAGCATCGACGACCTCCTGTCAACGTTCTGGAAGGCCATGGCTTCCATCGGGGAAGATTTTGGTGGGCCGTGAAGCGAAGAAGGTATCAAGTGCATTTTGCACCTCTACTAGGGATTTGAACTGGCGTCCTCTAAGGTGATTGTCCAAGGAATGATACAGGTGAAAATCGGACGGTGCAATGTCCGGGGAGTATTTCGGATGCAATAGTGTTTCCCACCCAAAGCCTAGAATAGTGACCCGGGCAGTGGTGCAGTTCTACAGAAAAAAGTGCTCTGGCGGTACTAAAGCCTTCTCTGTAAAAAGTTCCCTCTAGATGTAAATATATATACAGCTTTTGAAAAGTGCCCTGGCGCCGCCAGCGTGCACCAGGGCTGAAACACACCACTGGTCCCGGGTCATCCTAGCCACGTGGGGTTTAGCGATGTCCTGTAACAGGAGGACCCCTTTGCGATTCAGAAGTGCTGGCTCCAGAGTTTTGAGTTTTTCTTGAATATGGCTCAACTGCTGACAGTACACAGTTTCATTGATGCTCTGACCAACTGGTAGCAGTTCCCGATGCACGATGCCGCGAGCAGTCCACCAAACACACAGGAGGACCTTCTTCTGGCGCAGTGCTGGTTTCGGCTGTTTTGGAACCGGTTCATGGGATGCTAACCAATGATGACGGCGCCGTGGTGCTTCGTATAGGACCCACTTCTCATCACATGTGGGAAGGACCCACTTCTCATCACATCTCATAACACCCTGTCCAGAAATGGCTCCTTCCTCAGACGAGACAGCAAAGAAACAGGTGTCTGCTCGCGTTGCCTTCTGTCCCGGAGTCAAATCATGTGGGACCCATCGACCCAACTTGTAGTGCCTTTCAAGTTGATGGAGGTGCTGCCGAATGGTTTCTCCACTCACACTGAATTGTAGTCCCAGTTCCTCACATGTCTGGCCACTGTTCGCCTCAATTGCTGCCTGAAGATCTTCATTTGGTACCTGTGTTGGTCTTCCTGCACGTGGTGCGTCTTCGAGTGTTTCATCACCGTCCTTAAACTTGGTAAACCACCACTGCACTGTCCGCGTAGTCACGACACCTTCACCAAAGGCCTGGCATATCTTCCGCCCCACTGCAGCTGCGTTTGACCCTAGTTTGAACTCGTACTACATACACGCCCTTATGACGCTCTGTGGAGGTCCAATGTTCAGTCTGTCCTTCCGCACGTACACGGTGTAACTGAACTGCCACAACCAGATAGTATGTTGGGTATAATCAGATCAACAACTGACCTTCGCCTGATCTCCATTCGCATTCAACTCACGGTGTGAGAGTCAATTGAGCACAGACCTCCACAAAAAGCGACAAAACTTTCTTGGTTCCCTTTATATTTAAAATTGTTTACTTTCTCTATGTTCTCACTTTTATGAATCTACAGTATATCCGCGCGTTATTCCCTAGGTTTCAGCTTGCTATCATGTATTTTGTTTTCTCTATGTTTACCTGTAGACCTATTTCATCACACGCTTCTACTAAGACATCAGAGTTACTTTGTAGTGTCTCTATATCTCTATGTTTCTATATCTTAAATCTACATCATCTTCGTACACGAACAGTTAATTAAAGCCATTCAACGTTAGTCTCTTTGAAGTCCTCTTTTATTTTTGAAAATCCCATATTCTAAAGCAAAGCTAAGCAGTAGTGGTGGTAAGGCATCACCTTGTTTCAAGCCGTTGCGGATCTCGAAACTATCTGACATATTATTACTTACCCGTACTCTGCTTATGGGGTCGCTGAGTCACATTTTCACTAGTTAAACCAATTTTTTCGGAATTCCAATTCGTACCAGGACACTATGTAAGTTTTCCCTTTTGGTAGAATAATAAGTTTTCTAAATATCAATGAATAGCTTTCCATTGTATTCCTATTTCTTCTTCAAGATTTGTCTCAAGGCGAAAATCTGGTTCAACGTGGATCAATTTCTTCTAAATCAACATTGCTGATCTCCAATTATTTCATTTACGTATACACTTAGGTGAGTTAGCAGTATATTACTTAATACTTTGTAACATGTTGGTAGTAACGAGATTCCACGGTAATTATAACAGTCCGATTTATCGCCTATTTATAAACCGGGACTGTTATAAGGGGTTTCCATTCCTTTGGAAGCTCCTAATTCTTTCTCCATATAGCGGTTATCAATTTATGCTGTTCCTTGATTAGGGCCGTTTCTCCCCCTTTAATTATTGTCTATTCCGGTGATTTGAAAATCTTAAATCTCTTTATGGACATTTCGACCTCGATCTCGCCAAGTTCGGTTATCCAGGGTTCTGCGGTATAGATTTCAGATTCCTCTGTTTGTTCAGCGTTGTGAACATTAAGAAGTTTGTCGAAATAACTTTTCCACACATCGATAATTTTAGTCGGATCCGCCTGTAGATCTTTGTGTCCATTTCTAATTATACCTAACCTCGGCTGATAACCTTTTCTTAACGAGTTTACCCCTTTTTATGGATATCATATGTTATTTGTCTTCCAGTTTTCCTCTATCTCTTGCATCTTCTGCGTCAGATATTCTCGCTTTTTTATTTCTGAACTTGCGGGTGGCGTTGTGTTTCGCATTACTCTAGTGGTTGGTATTTGCCTCGTTTTTATTACTTAGCCATCGCTGCCTTACTATACAGTAACAATATTTTATTGCGTGATAGATATTTATGTATGCTTGTATTACATCATGTTTACTCTACTTTTATATTTGTGTATTTATTGTGCTCAACAGATGACAACACTTATTCTTTTAAGATACTAGACATTGGAGGTTTACTGTCTTCAAACAATCGGATAGTAGTTTACTATGTTAGACGTAACGTTATTGTTGTTATATACTGAAGTATGTTTGAAGAAGTTGTTTAAAGAAGTTTATATAGAATTGTACATTAAATTGTAGTCCTGCAAATATTATTATGAGCCTAGGTATTACTAGTAAGAGCTGAGGATTGCGTGATAATATGGGAGACCGAAATCCTAGATTGGAGAACCCGTCTTTCAGCCCAGCGGGATTTTTGAAGTATTGTGCATAGAACAATACCAATAGTTGGAGCAACTACATTTCGGATTCATTAATAGCAAATTGAACAACAATGACTATTGGTTAACAATAAAGCGTTGTTATGTCGTGGTCTACAACAAACAATAAGTATTGCTACTTAGTCTTTGTGTAAATAGAAATGAGTAGTTGTTCCAAACTAACCACATTTTATCGTTAATTTTACCATAATATCGTTGATTACATAACAATGCTGTATGATTGTAGATTTCAATTTATTCATTTCATTATTTTCTTAAAATTTTGTGTAACTTTGTATTTAGTTTGTAAGACATTTTGGTTTATATTAAGTTGTTTCTAAGATTTGTTTCTCGACGTCTATAATGTAATGGATTATGATCAAACGCTAAAATTATCTTAAGCGCCAAGGTAACTATTAAGTATGTCAAAACAGAGTAACGTGACAGTGAGAGAATTTCTATTCCCATGTATACTTTCCTACGAAAGGAACTCTTTCCGATAACCATGATTCGACCTTGTTTCGCAAGAACTAAAAATTGTCACATGTGTCCGTTCCCTTCCCACACGCCGATATGAAAACTTATTAGTGATGTGAATAGCAACACAAGAACCTTTCTAAGAAGTGATTTAAAAATTATAAACAATTTCGCCTTGAACAGTTGTATTTTATCCTACATGAAAATTCTCAGTGCTTCCTTGAATTAGAAAATAGAATTATGATATAAATATTATAAAAACTTCCCTCTAGACGCTCTCGCAGACAGACATTTGCAGACGCTTATGCTTAACTATTGTCATTAAGTATTTCGACAGCTTTAGCCTAAATTCTACGCTAACATTCGTCGAACAGCTATCTTCAAAATTACACTCCGTCTTGGACTCAGAAGAATTACAGAAATTTATATTTTGGTTTAAACACGATTAAGCCACTCATACAGTGAAAGTGACAGTTCGAACTTTGATTACGAAGTGCAAATCATTCGACATATCAACACATCAAAAAACATCTTAAATTAGAAATGTATGTTGCTCTCTCTAAATTAACTAAGTTGGTATATGTATTTGGTTTGGTTTAATTTTCGTATTTGGAGTTCATTTTTAACTCATTTGTATTCTTTGCTATTCGATATTTAATATGTTTAAATTTGTGATTAAATTCTTATTTGCATCATGATTCAGAACTTCGACATCGAGGAGGTGTGCTGACATCTCCTATGAAAATCCATGTTTGTTTGAATAATCTTGTATCCCTGAAATTTATTTGAGCTACGACCTTCAATAAATGTCATTATTTAATGTTTATTTGTGTTTGCTCAACCTATACCTAGTCCATTTAGTAGGTGTTCATCGGCTATTTTCTAGGTACTATGCCGACAGCTCGGTCACTTCTTGTAGTGCTCTTCATCATATTTATCGTGTAAAACCTTTCGTATTTTCTTAATTTGACCCACAGCTCGGTCTGTTATCAACAGCGTTTTGTTCTTTAAGTGTAATTTAAACGATGTAGAAAGAGTACATAGACAATCCAGGATTAGGGAATCCACCTGATGTGTCCACACTTGAAATATTAGAATCAATGCACTGAACTGTACTTGTGGATCGATTTATAACAATTCCACACAGAGCTGAGAGAGTCAACGTTAGTGCCATGATAATAGATTGCGTTTTCACAGAGAAATAGAACATACACACACACACAAAGAAAAAACGTTCGTTGTATGCCACGTTTGTGCAATCAAGACTGCAGGTACAAACTGAATGTTGCCTTGAAGTATTTCCCCTTCCAGTGGACTCACTTCAATACCCAGTGCTATGTTGCAGTCTTTACCTGCTGACAGGCACTGTTCATCATAATATACTGGCAAAGGAAGTTTTTCGGTTGGAACAGGATTTTTGTGATAAGACTTCGTATATTCGTACCCAGATATTGATATTACCTGCAAAGTAAGGTCGTGTATATATATATATATCTATATCTATATGTACCCCTATGCTAGCCTATGTCTGGAAAACTATTTGCTACGCGCTGGAGTGGCTTTGCAGTCTTTGTCAGCACTGTCAGGTATGTTTATGTAGGTATTTCGAGTAATAAATGCTGTTCAAGCAGAAACTGCGGGAGCCATTGCAGCTGCTGTCTCCCCGTTGCTCCAAAATTCTTCGCCCTCTAGCAGACGAACGCGGAATTACTTTGCAGGTATTATCAGCATCGGGATATTAATACACACACACACACACACACACACACACACACACACACACACATATATATATATATATATATATATATATATATATATATATATATATATATATATATATA
>JAGDQP010001591.1:16670-102370 GCA_022664845.1 Lepisma saccharinum
AAAATTCCTATTCGAACCGAAATACTTCCTTTGAGAGAGAGAGAGAGATCTTTTTTTGCAGATTGTCAGGGATAGTTCATTTTTGACTGTTTTTCAAATGTTGCGAAATCATTGGAAAAATATATTACGATGACTGACAATGTGACTTCATCTCTTCACTTGCAAATACAGAGGATTGTCTGCGGACAGCAATAATCATGACGTGCGAACACTACGCAACTAATGATTGTTAGGCGTTTACGGAAGTGCTATAAAGAACTCCCGACCTTTGATTCCTTGGTCCCAGTTTCGATACTAGTCTACCTAGTTTTTCTTATAAAAATAAAAAACAACGTAGATTTTGCATTCACAAAATGCTCTGCTTTTGCCGTTAGACCTTTTTTTTTTTTACTTTTAGGCGATGAAAACAATACACACTTTAAACATTTCATAAAATTTACAGACGTAGGTTAGAAAAAGTCAGGTTAGGCATGTTTTTTAAAAATGCACAATGAAAACATTTATTTCGGCAAGCTGTCACAACATATTAAACTGGCAAGACATGATTACTACGAAATTATTCACTCTAGGATGTCTTACGCTATCAAGAGTACTATAACGTCATGATTGTCCCTCTCCGCAGACACTCGTAAATATAGTTAGGTTTACAAATTACAGGAAACTCTTGGTATAATTCCTCGTACATAGAGCTTACTTTAGAGCAGTTGAATAAAAGGACGTGACAAACGTATGTGTCGGAAGAAATTTTTAATAGTGTCCGGAATTCGAAACGAGAAATTGCAGAATAAGATTAGTATGGTTTCTTTCAGGAACAAGTTAGCGCTGCGATTATTTTACCATTCGCAAAGGCTTCGGTCTCTTGTTAGCATCTCATAAAAACATTTAAAAATAGATTGGCAACATTGACAATTAGCGTGCTTATGGACGGTGCTAGGTGGTATAAATTTCAATGTCACGCTATTGACAGGTGGGATAGTGTGGTCCAAAACGGTATGGTTTTTGAAGGCAGACCATGAGTCAAACAATAGCAAGCTGTTTTCACTCGCTACAGCCAAAAGCATTAATTGTACCATTCTTGTAGTTCCAGTAGCCCCATTTTCCCATTCTTACCATTGCTGATACATCCTATATTTCCAAGTGTGTCCACTGACACGAGGGAAAACTGTAGTGGGAAGAGCACCTCCTTCCTCTAGCAAAACAATACATAACTTTCCAGCTAATCTCCTATCCATATTAATGATCGTGATAATCGTATGGGATTGCTTGAGAGCTTAGATATTCGTTGTCCGCGCGGAAACAACTATTCTTTCTTTAACTTCTAGGATTGCTTTTTCACACATTTTCTCTTCAAATCCGGATTGGTCAGTATTGTAAATACATTCCTTGTTGAATTGTGGAATTAGCTGTTTTATTTCATTTACGAATCCGCATGCTGATGCTGCAGTTTACTGATCAGCGTCATCCTGCCGCCTCGTCTTCAATTTGGTAATATTCTTATGCCTTCCAATGCTATAGCAGTGTTTTAATTTAGAGAGTAATCCGGTGCTTTCCTGGAAACCACTGTACCCAATATTACACGCAATTTGTTATACATACCGCCGTAAGTCACTATTATGAATATCTTACAAGTTGTCGCAAGCGTCCTTGAATCGTGCGAATACAGACGGTGTAGCAGGTTTGAGTTATCTTCACTTGATAATCCATAGTTTTTCCTGTTTACTACGTATCATATTACTGTTCATAATTGTTTTCATGTTATGGTTGGGATGTTTACTCATGTATATTATTTCTGTCAATAGTTTATTTACGAAGTCTCTCTTTTATGTCACTTGTTTGGAGACGACACTGTGACTTCTGAACTCGGAGAAGAAATAGATACTTCGGAATCCGTATTACATTCACATTCACACAAACTTCTTGGTCATAATCTACATGTCCACTGTCATAATAGTCAAGGGTATAAGAGACCTCATAATCCACTGACTCATCTGTTAATAAAGCTCATCAGTTACTGCCTTCTTATGCTGTGTAAGTCTTATCTCCTGTTGCTTGATCTTCAATTTTGGCAGCTGTTGTTGCAAGTATAACGCAATATTTGCGAGTGTCACCTGAAGTTTGTTTCATTTGAAAGAGACAATGCTCTCTGTATACCAGGTGTACCTGTTAATAATGATTTTTTCAAGAGATGGCGTAAACTTTGCGAGTAGTTTATATTCGCTGTGGTATGTATATTTTCTTGTAGGGATAACAAGCGTGAAATCCGGATAAGTCAAATGGTACGAAGGTGTTAAGATTATAGATATTTTGCCGCTAACACATGTCGAAATTCGTGCCAAAAAAAGGAGCATTTGCGGGAAGTGTTACTTCAGTACTTCATTTTGAAGAAAAGTGCTGCTGAAAGTTATCGTATACTGCTCATCTTAAGATACGTGTGAACACTGGTTTAAAGGCTTTAAAAGTGACAATTTCGATGTGAAAGACAAGGAAGGCCCAGGTCAACCGAAAAAGATTTGAAGGCCAACAATTGTAAGCACTGTTCGAGGAAGATGCCTGCCAAACGCAATAGCAACTTGTAGAACGATTAAACGTTACTCAGCAAACAATTTACGATCGTTTACAAACAATGGAAATAAATTTAAAGAAAGAAAAATGGTGCCACATTGACTGACTGAAAGAAAAATGGAAAAGAGAAAAGTCATAGTCGAACTCTTGTTTCAAAAGGACCAAGGAAAAATCATTTTGCATCGACTAGTGATTGGCGATGAAAAATGGATGTATTTTGAGAAACCCAAATGCACAAAATCATGGGTTGATCCAGGTCAATCATCAACATCGATTGCAAGGCCAAATCGCTTCGGCAAGAGGACGATGCTTTGTGTTTGGTGGGATCAGGAGGTGTGATGTATTATGAACTTTTAAAAGCCGTTAATAGTGATCACTACCGACAATAAATAATCAATTTGCATCACGCGTTGATTGTCTAACGACCACAATGGGCCACAAGACACAGCAAAGTGATTTTGCTTCGCAACATCACACACAAAAACAGTTAAAGAGCACTAAAGGATCTTGCCTGGGATGCATTAACTCACCCACCGTATTCACTAGATCTTACTCCTTCATGTTATAATTTGTTCTGATCGATGGCATACACGCTGTCTAAGCAGCACTTCACAACGTACGAAGAAGTGGAAAAGTGAGTGTCTGAATGGTTTACCTCCAAACCAGCTAAGTTTTATTGGGACAGTATCCACAAAGTACCAGAAAGATAGGACAAATCTGTAGCTAGTGTTGGACATTATTTTAAATAAAGAACTTGTTATGTCTCTTTTCAATGTATCATGTTTTCTTTGCTTCCAAATCCACATTATTAACCGGTAGATCTAGTATAATAATATACTGTAATTTTAAACATTGAAGTATTCACTTCCATACATTAGCAGTCTACCTACACCATCAACTTAACTTCTTTGTTCAATAAAAAACGTAGCTAACATAGCAAAAATCTCTGGGATTATTGAGCTGATTCTTGTCTGGGACAATTGATACTCCCACAGGAACTCGGCAAACTTCCCTTAAAAAGATAGGAATGGTTTAACATATAAAAGCACAAAAACATCTTAGGCACCATGGGGGGGGGGGGGTTGTTAAACTCCTTACAAAATAATACACAAAAAAGTTTAAGAAAATAAAAATTACAAGAACAAAATTCCATACTGCTTCCAAAAACAAATAGTGCAATAAAGATTCTCCACTGACATCTGTGTATTTAGTCCAATCGTAGCTACGAGAAATAGAAAATGGAGAAGAACACACCGGCCTGAAAGGATTTGCCACTTAGGCGAAACGTTAACAAAGTTGACAAAAAGGTAGCAGATTTATAGCTCGCTATACTTAGTAAAAAATGAGAAAAACACAATGTAACCGATTGGATTTTTAAAGACATCATGGTTAAGGACATTTCCAAAAGTTTTACGCACGAGAAAATAAAATTCTTTTTTTATGATATTTTCTACAAAAAATTCTGAGTCAAAGGAAAGAAATCCACCAATAGCAAAAACAGGCATTGATTCAATTCGTAAAGAAATGAAGGAACCACATAACAAAGATAAAAAAGAAAACTTTCATCTAGTAATATCGATATAATAGTTGTCTTGTGGGAGACAGACGGACCAACGCCACAATGAAGAATCCAACATATCGTGCTAGCAGCTGAGCCTTAAAAAACTGCTTATTGTGTTCTATAATAATTCATGAGGGACGAAGTCCTTTTAGCTAGGGAAGCTACACAGGTAGTTTCCACTGAACATACTACACGTATTAGCTCAAATGTAACAATCTTCTCATACACGTCAAAGGAAGTGCTGATTGAATTCCAAGGATGTGAGCTTCGATTTTCCAATGGCCAGACTATAAGAAGTAGGTTGAGTCAAATCACATGTTGGCTTGGCAGTCGAAACTGTAGGCTAGTATCGAAACCGACACTGGTCTGATTGTCTCGATTTAAATAGAGAAATAGGTAGATTATTCCAAGCTTTAGCTATCTTAAATTTCTGGAAATATGATTGCCATGCTTGTAGATAAGTTTTGAATAACAGTGTGATAATTTTGCGTAATACGATTGGGTCATATGTTTGATTAGATTAAGCAACTGATCCCTCAGCTATCAGGACCGGTGACCATTCCAAAGATTTTGATTGGTGACGGGTTAAATCGTTATCGTTTCTCTGTTACTTTCTCCGTAATCATGCCTTATTGGTGAAAGCAATGTGCGATAGTTGCGGCGAGGTAAGCAATATATTTATACAGAGTGTTGTAAACAACACCGACATACATACTTCACGAAATTCCTGATATGAAAATAAGAGAAAAAGGAGGGTCTATAGACATCGAAGATGTTCAAATGTTTCGTTTCGGCGCTATAGGGTTCCGAAAGTATGGGAAATTGTACTCTAAAGCTTGATAGTTCCAATATCATTAATAGTAGAACTGAGGCGGCATGGCACCCTCAAAGACTTGAGACCTGCTCTATCCAAACTGCATATCCGAAAACTATGTAATGGATACGCAAGAATTGGCCCAATGGAAGTTGGGGATTCCCAGACATTCTCTGGAGTAAATATGGACAGAAATAAGCGCGAATAAGACGGCTTTCATGAGTACTGATGATAAACGTAATCACTGGCATGTAACCGAGCAATGACAGTCTCTTTTACTGATTAAAAGAACAGCAAATTCGCTGAAATCTATGTTTACCCCTGTTTGTTATGCAACGAAGTATTTTTTTTTTTAAATAATCGTTCCGCAAAAGAGTATGTTGGATATATCGACTAGCGCCCCGTAAATTTTGCCGATCTCCCCTAAGGTTTTCGGCTGGCTACAGGCCTGTCTGATTGCCCCAAGTAATTGGTCCGTAAGGCAACTTTGGGTGCTTCTAGCACCACCCCTTTACACAATCGGCAGCTAAAGTTTTGTTCAATACATTCTTATTAATAATGCTTTTGGATGGTACTAGGCAAAAACTGCACTTGCGACCTCGAAATCGGATAGGTTCCTTGTGAAATTTAATTCCTAGACTCGGACGGGCAGACGGACTGAGCAGGACGTAAGTTACTATCTAGGGACCTTAAACCTATCCGGAGGTATTTTTGTTTCTTTCGGGAGTTGAGACTTATTTCATATGTTAATTAGATACTAGTTCCTGAGAGTATTTTGGATAGTATTTCTCCTGATATGTAGGACAATATGCTATGGTCAACCGTTGAAAGAAACATTAATGACAAGCAGACTTCTAGGACTGTCGCAGTGACTCGATTAAAAATATATGTTAAGGATATAACATGAAGTGGTAGACAGCAGCAGAATGTAGCAGTGAGCTAGAGAACACGACAGCCTGTAATTGAAGAGGAAGGAACTATCAAAGAAGAGAGGCAAGGAAAGAAAGAGGGGCTAACAACACAGAAAGAAAGATGAAGACGACAAGAAGCTACAATGACTTCTAGATAAATCGATACGTACACTCACAAGAGACGAGGCGTGGGGATAGAAAATATCGGAAATTACAATTTACACCCGCACAGGCACATACAAGTATACGTACAGAAACACACAGTGTTCGATTTTCCAGAAGCATGCCGGGGATTTTCTCTGGCGCCTGAGGATTTCATCCCCGGTTGTTGATTCCGAATATCTTCTTAAACAGGAAAAAATATCTTTTTGTTCTTATCTAAATAAATAGTAGTTAAAATCTTACAAGCAACCACTAAGTTTATAATCTCCCCCAACCTTAATTTATAGCAAATCAAACAGTGTACATAGACGAATCGAATACATTAATTCAAACATTCATATGGAAATTTCAAAGAAGGAGAATTGAACAATAGAAACGCGTGTACGAAATATACAGGATTAAAAAACGGTAATCTAAACTAGAATTAATATGGCATGAATTTGTACAAAGAAATGAAACGGGAAAAGGATATCGTGTACAGTAAAATAGAATAGACGCCGTATTTCGTCCATATAAATAATTATGTGTCTGAATGCTCTTATAATAGTATTCTTTATTATTCTATTGTATCAGTCGCCCTTAATGGCCCTAAAGCACAGAAACGTTCTTTCAGCTAGTTCGATAAGAAATGTTCATTTTAACTCTATGGAATTATTGCAAAACTAGTTTTTCGTGACACAATACCTGATGAATCGATAAGTCTAAACTTGGAAATCCACTCAGTCACAGTTAATGGAACTTTCAAAACATATCTAATATATATCAGAAGCTGGTTGCAAGGATGAATACGAGTTAAGAATCGATTCCAAAAAACTAAAAGTTTGTCACGAGAGGTACATTTCCTTCTTTTCTTCAAATCAGTAGTGCGGTAGTAACGATATGCATGTGTTTCATTCCCTGGGCAGCAAACCTGCCAACAGGTAGGCGATAACAGATAATATCACATTGTACACTTCGTTTCATATACAAATTCCGAAAAAAAGAACCTTTTTAAGTGCCTGGAATTGTACAATATGAGAGAGAGCATCAAACCACTGTATCACCCTGTGCCTCGCGACACAATTTCTCAATGGTGTTAGCCTCAGTGACGCAGCGGGGAAATACGAACATCGGGAAAGCAACGGTGAAGTGAAGGATGTAGGCCAAAGAGACCACACTGCTTTAGGTTCCGTTTCTACTCGGAGAAACGGTCGCCCAAAGATGTCGTCTCTCGAAGGTGTATGAGGAAAGCTAATTTGCCGTGGGTTCCGTTCCTACTCGGAGAAGTAGTTGCTCAATGACGTCGTCCCTCACAGGTACGTGTGAGCCACTGGTTTCGTTTCTTCTCGGAGAAACGGTCGCCTGCAGCGCACCAAGCGGACGGGATGAGACGTCACTGAACTCCGAACCTTCTTGAGAGACGGTCATTCGCAGCAGAATCTCTCTTCTTTAGGTGAAGGTATCTGACAGTTGAATTGTAGGATCGACATGGCCACTCCCAATGATTGATAAAAACATCAGGGCGAGACATTTCAAGATCCCCAAATCCGCTGCTAAATGAAGAAGCAGTCTCCTGGGAAGATCCCCTTTAAGCTGAAAGAGAAAATATAAAAATTCAACAAAGAGTAAAATTGTACTTGGTAGTTCGATCTGTTCTAGAGATACGTTGCAAGTCCCATTAGTGTTATTATGTTACATAAAATAACTTACATAGGCTGTTGCAATATCGGACGTAATAATTGTACAAACGAACATATTTCTCTGTTTTAATCAGTTTGTTCATTTATAAAGTCTTATGTGTATTTAAATTCAACAAAAGTATTTAGTTCCTGTCCAATGACATCATCAAATTCAGTTTCGGAAAGGTGTAGTTGTGTGCGCCATCTCCCGAGCTTCTTGGTGTGAAAAATCACAAAGTTGGCATAAATATTTCAGAAAGCAATTCTCTCATGTACTATGTAAAGCAGAGACATACAGCACTGTTAACCACTATAATTAATCTCACTAGTAGAAGGAGCATAGGATGACCATAATGTTGTAGGTTTAAAACGGACACTTGAAATATAGTCAATATAAAGAATACAAGTGCCTACTTAAGGCATTTTTGCATGCACACTGTTGATTATTCGTAATGTTATAGTACAACGCACTGATCACAATGTGGCTTATTGAGTTCACCATTTCAAACAAAAGACTTTATTTGGTCCACGAACGTTAATGATAGATTAAGATTCTTGCTTGTTTTTCTCTTATAAATAGTTTTTGGTGGAAGGTCTGGTATTCAAAAAATGTAAAGTACATTGATATATCGAGTATTTATAGATAATTTATTTAACATTAAATGTATACAAATGCTTTGTATTTTAAACTTGATACAGTTTTGATGTAAACAGCTATATACATCGTGGAATTCATAAATGACGTGCTCACTGTGAGTGGTCAATGGTACACAATCTAAGCTAAGCAAAGCAAACTACTTTGCAAGAAGGAATATTCGATTGAAGTGTTTATACAAGTTGGAAATTATCTTTAAGGCAATTAAGGATGTGCGGAATAAAACTAGATATTTCTGAGTTGAACACCCTGTATAATGTATTACGGTTTCTTTTATTTGGTAAATATTGCCTTATTACTACACTGTATGTATCCGGGACCTACTACATGGTTTGTGGCTTGATATGAAATAAAGTAGTTTTGTTTCATATTCGTTTGTACTGCACTTTTGATGATATTGAGTATGGATGGAATTTATATACTCCCCCATTTTACAAAAGCAAGATAAGTTTACTTTGACCAGGACTGGTTCAAAGGTTGCGCTTTGTTATATCAGTTTCATTTCGACATTGAAATAGAGTTTAATATAATCAGGATCATAAAGTTCATTTATTATTTTGATGTGCATTCATTTGAACGAAATCTATCCCTATGCTTTGCTGAATGATAAGAAAATCCCCCTGCATCATTTTCAGTATGGAATAGGTATCGCAAAATATGAGGTGGTGCTAGAGGATCCACATTTAGATTTTTCGACGTCTTTATTTGATTTTGAATTAACTTAATGACTTTTAGCATCTTTGGCTTAAGCCATAGGCGTCTTTATGTCTTCGTCAATACGTATGTTGAGCTATCACTTCTGTCTCCATGCGCTCGCTCTGAGAAACTTACTTCACATACTTTGTGACATACGACTCTTGATTTATTTACGAAGTAACCTTTAAACATAACAAAATGTCTATTCTTTTTGCGTTTTTTCTGTCACTTTACTTTACTAAAGAAGGCTGATTTATCTAAAGGCCATAAAATCAAATTCCAAACTCAAAAATACTGATTTACTTCCTTCAAAACCAAAAACACGTTTTAACTTAAAGAAGAAATTTACAGTGAGTTCAGTTTGATTTTCTCCGCTGTTGTTAAAGCTTTAGTTTGTATCTTTTTCTCTCTTGTCGGGATTTTGCTCTTTCAATGAAGATGCCATAGCTTGATTTTGTTAATTTAAAATATTCCCGTTTCTTTATCAATGAAAAAAAAACTTGAAATCTAGACTTCTTACTAACACCAGATAAGTCATCATTGTATTGCCACACTTAATTAATTTCGGGCAACATTTAAGACTGTACAGATATAATAATCATAATTCCTTGTGAAAACGGCACAAATGCCTTTAAAAAAAACGACAGGACGAGCAGGAAACTATGGGAAAACGATACTGTCCCGGATTGGTACATACAGTGCTGGATAGTTGTTGTTTTTCTGGGCGATGTACTATTTGAGGGAAGATTAGGTATTTGATTCATTATTTGATTTCTATATTTTAAAAGCATGTTTTAATATTTTTTAACACAGACTTCTTTATTCTAAAATAAGTACTAGCCTGCAACGATGTTTGGTTTTGACTGGTTGCAGAACACTTTAGGATTTGGGGCACAAAGCATTAGTTTGAAGAAATATATCCGAACACCGAAATAACTCGAAAAAACAATAATAATAATAAAAAAAGCTTTTTAAATACATACTTTTCCTAAACAAATTGTACTAAACAGTAGAAAGATAATTTTGCTAATGCATGATTAAAAGAAAAGCATGGGGCTCGGCAATTGAAGAATTTGTAAATTTACTGTATATGAGAGTACGCATCATGCTTTTCTTTTAGTCATGCATAAGCAAAATTAGTTTTTACTTTTTAGTACAATTTGTTTAAGAAAAGCATGTGTTTAATTTTTTTTTAAGTTTCTCTTCAGGATGGAAGTGGGTAAAACAATTACTTTTTATATTACTTCGAGAACTGATTATATCGAGAAGACCAGGACTAGCTGCTACAATACATACATTTTATAATGAATTTGCAACTACTTTTGCTAGCTGCATCTATCCAGAAAGCATGGGATGTTTGATACATCTTTCCTTCAGGTTGGTGCCTGTTTAAGCAAGTGAGTAGAAATTCTTACTGTTAATGTATTTTCTTTTTGCCAAAAAAATAATATTTTACCTACTCTTTGACGCACGATTTTTGTTTGAAGATACACTGGTATTATTCTCCATCTTATTTTACTTATTTGGCTTTAATTCTATGCTCTAACCGATTATTTTGCTTTGATTATGGGAGGTTCATGTTAACTCTAATTTGGGTGCTAAGGCAGTTATGTAGTCCAAGAATTTTCACAGAATATAAGCTATGAAAATCATCCAGTTTATGAATTTTTAAGTGGAGACTTTCCCTCAATTTTTAATTCGCGTTTCTATTAAATAAAGGGATAAAATAATTTAATTTATATATTAAAAAGACGAAAAATGCTTTGACTATTTATATTACCGTAAGGCAATAACAATGAAATTATATGCATAATTTGTTGCATGGGGGATAAGGTGAACAAGAAAATCGTTGAGACTTTCGCGCAACTACGAAGCATCTATATCAGCTAACAATCAGTTACATTCTATATAAGACTCACTTTCTCAACCCGTTATGAGACTTACTCCAAATATTGAAACGTCAAATTTTACCTTGCTTTTGGAAACAAGTCAAATCTCATATTACTCAAGACCTGCACTAACGTAAGACCTCATAAGCTAACAGAAGTTCTGTTCAAATTGACTGTGTATGGGTATTTGTACAAAATTATTATTATAGTCAACATATTGCGATAAAATGCTGACGCGCATTATGTAGTTATACTCTCTTCCCCTTCTCAACATTTTGTTTCGATTAAGTGGAACCAAAAGTAGTTGACTGTAATAATCTCATCGGGGTATAATTGAGAAATTAAATAAATAAACGAAACGGAAGTAGATGGTATAAGCATCTGTACAGAAGGTATACGATAATGTGTAGTCCTCGTACCCCCGACTACAACCTTACACTAAAGGCTTGTCGTTACAGCCCAGACGAGGCATGTTATTACCATGTATCAAACTGCCTCTATTTCACTGACAAGACTTTTTTTGTTCTTGTTGCAGACTGGTGCAAACGTATTTAAGCAAAAAAAGAAAGAAAGAGACTACTGGTAATAGAGGTTTAATACAAAAACACGTACCGGTATATATGGAAAAGCAGCAAGGGTTCTCAACATTAGTCATTTCTCAACACTAAAAGCAATCTAATATTAGTTCAGACAGCAAAGATAAAGGCTGTCTCATTGTCTGTTCAAAACCGTATTCGAAAGGAGAGGATTGGACTCAGTGTACAGTTTGTAAGAATCGGCTAACGACAGCAGTGTGGAGGGAATGACGACTTTACATTTCCTGTTGAGAGTATGATCAACCGTACGTACATTGCTTGTCGGATTTGTATTCTCATTTTGCTGATGAAAATGAATCATTTTCACCAATTACATCCTTAGAATTGGCTGATTTTGATCCTCAATTTATTTATGGCCTTTTGACATCTTTGGCTTAGGCGGAAATCGGAGTTAGTGGATGTACAAGGTATCGGTCAGGGCCTTGCTTAAGGTACAATCTCGGTATTTTCCTGGTGAAACTGAGGTGAACCATGGAAAACGTCAATCAGGATGGTAAGCCGTAAGGTTGGAACCCGTGTAACCACCTATTTTTTGCTATAGTTCCTGGTGAGGCATATCAATATTATGTAATATCAGAAGATAGAGAACAAAGGTTAAATAATTAAAAGGAAGTTGATAGAGCGTTGGCTAACTAATTGGAAGGTCCTTGGAGCGATTCCAGAGTCTGTCCACCCTGATTGAAGTTTTCCTTAGTCACAGCAAACAAATTCTGCTGAAAAAAGGTCTCAGTTTACTGGATTATATGTGGACGTAATGATTTTCTGAAAGAACAAGTCATTCTAGAACGGGACTTATCCAACAAATATATACTGTACCCCCTCCTCTCTCTCTCTCTCGCTTTTTACCACACAGGTTGTAATTCTAGTAGCACAGTTTATGAACACTTGTTGTTACAATATTTGTTGTTTTAAATTGGGCGGGTTATTGACTCGACAGCTTTCTGAAAGATCCACAGGTATTAGAGCTGAGAAGACTGCTTCGTGTTTTTATCTCTCTCACCCTGCCTCGTCTTGTAATTGATAACATTGCTTATAGATGACAGTGTGGTTAGCTGACATTAAGTGTAGGAGCAGATTTACCTGCCAGGGCATCTATTCTCTCGTCCAAAACAAGACGTCCTTAGGTCACCATATTTTTTCTTCAATCTCTGTGGTTTCGACATGTAGAAGGAATCTCTGTGGTTTCGACCCAAAAGTTACTACTTTTTTATTTACTATTCTTCCCTTCCTTTCCCTTTTTCTTCTTTCTTCCTTTTTCTCTTTGGGAAAAGATATGACCACCTTTCGCTACTGCCATCTGCTTCGAGAAACTGACAACCCCGGAGAAGATTTCTTGTCGGAATCTTTCTGGCGGTGGTGCCAATGTTTGTTTAACCGCAACTGATAGGAAGGGGTCCGGCTCCTTCACCGAAGGCTCTCATGATCTAGACACTACAAAACTACATTCCGCCATGGTACTGTCCAGTTGGGCATCGCCTGTGAGCCAATGATGGTATGTATACTTGCAATATCTCACCATGTCGACAGCCACCTTATCCATACGTTATGGCAACGTCTTTTTGATTCACAAATGCTGACTAGGTGGGCGTCACCTTCAAGACAACCCCTTGACGGGAGTCGACATGTTTGGGCGTCGATCCATCACGAAGTGGCGGCATTTTGCGCATCGGGGATATCCGATGACTACACTGAAGTGCCTATAACGAAATTAGCCAGAGTTCTTTAAAAGGAGGAAGCTAACGAAGTGAAAAGTCTGCAGGAAGATATGAAATGCAAATTTACTTTAAACTTGGGCGTAAAGAGCTTTTCTAGACCTTCTAGTCACAGAAAATAATGTAGTGCTTTTATTATTATTATTATTATTATTTTTTTTTGCTGTGGGTATGTAGAAGGACCGACAATTCTCGAGCCGATACTGTTCGTTCACTGTTCCGGTTACTTTCACTGATTGAGTTCCACTGTTCCGTGACGTGTCTTAGTGCGTTTTGAACTTACCCTATAGATGCTGTTTCAAAATAGTTCGTCTCCAGTTGCCTCAGCAGCTTAGGTAGTAGTGCATCGGATTCAATCTCGTGCAGCGGGGTCTTTTTTTCATAGAAGATTCGTATAGCGATATTATTTATTGATAATTTCTGCTTTGTATAGTTTTATAGACATTTGCGACATTTAAATGAGCTTGCTCTTAGTTTCATCACCGTCCAGAACACCGTCCCTCGATACTGAACTAAGTTTCTAATAACTGCTCGATGCTTTGTAATTATACAGTATGTGCATGTTCAATATTTTTATGCATTTTGGAACCGTGCCTATAGACATGCTTCAAAGAAAGCGAGCTTTTATCGAGCAAAAGGCGTGTTACTAGTCAGGTTAGACTTTTTTCATTGAAAGTGATGGGAAGACCAACCCCTGTTTTCCTTCTCCACTTTAACAACAGCCCCTACCTGATTTTTTCTTCTTCTCTTATTTCTTTAAAATGTAGAAAACAAGAAATTTCGTTTGAATCGTAACTGGCAGCAGTATATTGCAGGAAGAAACTGGAACTGTGAAATGTGTACTGGAGGATCGTCGCTTTCTGATTCCACGATTGTTTATTTTCCTGAGACGTTCGTTTTTAGACAGACAAGACCAATATTAATTACAATGACTGCATAAATTGTTTCATCTGTCTATATGTTTTCGTTAATTTTGTAATGTCATAGAGGTAAGTGATTACTTTGATTCAGGTACTCTTTGAAAACTCACGGTTTTCTTTCTGTGAAGAAAGAAATCAATAACATATTTCACACCAAAAACAATTATATATATTCTAATCTAGATTGTCAGCACTTCCACGGATTCAAGCCCTTATCTTGAATCAGTCTCACATGGGAAAATATCATGAGAAGTGAGGGCACTTTCAATATACAAACTGTTCCCGTCATTGTATCTCAGGAACGAAGGGAATTATGAGAAAATGCTGAAACACATTTTGAGTTTGGCTAAAAAGAAAACCCTTTTACCCCTTCGAGCGGTAGGTGGGGGCAAATATAAACTTTGAAATTGCAAAGGGGTCAGGTAACATATGGTTTGATATAGGCTGACCAGATATACTCTTTTTAAGAGTATTATACTTTTTTTTTAGATATTCAGATACTCTTTTCTATCCGAAAATATTTTGAATTATACTCTTTTTCTCATCTTTATAACTTCTAAATAATTTTGTAATTGAATGTCTTGCAAATTTCTAAATTCCGAATATATTATATACGAGAAATGTAGTTTAACCCTATTTGAAAGGTCTTGATACAATAAAATGGAGCAGTTCCAGGTTCCGTATGTTGTACCTTTTCAAAATGGCAAGAGGTCGAAATTGACTATCTTTTTACCTTTCTCCTCAGGTCGTAAAAGTCGAATTGATCAGATTCCTTTTAGCTAAAAAGTTTGCCTCTCAAAATCATGGAATGCGTGTTTCGGCATTTGTTGATATTGCCGTTCGTTACGGAAATACGGAAGATCTGGACAGACTTAATGGAGGCGGTACATATGTTTCTCGTCAGGACCCTGGAAACTTGCGGGCCCTAGTGCCTAAAACACTATAGCAAATATAGTAGTTTTTTTCAGAAGTATTTTGCCACCTTGCACTATTCCATTTGATCTCTTATAGCCTGAGAAAAATACAGCCATTTTCGAACTTTGAGCCCCCTTCCAGTTTTTAAATGGGAGCAATTTACTGTACCCCTTTGCAATTTGAAAATTTTTAATTGCTCCCACTTACCACCTACCTTTGGCTAGGAGGGATCAAATTTTTTTTTTTTCAAAGCCACAAACGTTAGATCTCAAAATACTGGAGTACATGAATTAGAATTTTTTATGGCCTTTAGGTATCTAAGGCTCAGGCCATAATAGAGTACGTCTTTCAGTATTTTCTCATCGTATTTCCATTTTTTGAATTGTTGAATTTATTTTATGGCCTTTAGGCATCTAAGAGTCAGTCTGGGATAGGGTGGGGGAGAAGATATTAGAAGGTAGACGGAGAGGGAATATTTTGTAGGTACCATCACAGAATTTGCCTGGTGTGACTGAGGAGAAACCTGTCAGGATGATCGTCCGTTGGGGACGATCCTAGGACCTCCCGACGCTAAGCTAACGCTACACCACTGAGCCGCATATTTCCATTCGTTCCAGACTTTTCCCACATAGCACAAAAGTGAATCAAGCCGACTTTGACAATCGGGAGAACTTGATGTAAGCTTATCAAATCAAGCCAAAAAGGTTTAAACGAGGTTGAATCCAGAAACCTAGTTTACAAGAATCAAGATTTAAATATCTTTGACAGGAAAGGGAAGAAGAAACTAATGTACTTCTTTTTAAAATAAATAGAAACGTTAAACCTAGATGGGAATCAAACCTAGACCACGGAACCACTCGACATACTTCGCTACCAAGCGCTATTTATAGTTAGTTCACTAGATTCGCAAGAGAATTTGAGTTTAATTTTCAAGTCCCTGACGAAAGTTCGGCTCAGGCCGTTTCTCAAGAGATGACTGTAGTAGAAGGGAGGGAACAGTCGGAAATTAGCCTCCGACGAAACATTCATGGCACGTGATGGGACTTCATCGCACTGTGACACAAAAACGGAAGTGCAACGAAATAAAATTCAATTAGATTTCTCTTTAACAAAGTTTCTGACATATCTGGTTGTTCCAACAAGCTTCATTAGGCTATTATAAGAACCAGAAGTTTCTTTCGTGCTTGTTTATCAAGTTCAGTATAATATCAAGTTTAACAAGGTCAAAACAAGTGACTGACAACCTTGTTACAAGCTGATATGCTATGTGGGTATGGATGAATCAAATGTAGAAATAGCTATATTTGATCCATTTCAATGTTATGTAGAACGATTGGTCATGCAACGTGCATTTTCACAGCAGAAAGTTACGACATTTACTAGCTTTCAATATATGGTTAGGAAATGTCTTTTCACTACAGTCTATCAGGATCTTAATCTATTAATCCATCAATGCACAATAAGCTTTTAAGCGTTTTAGCAAGGCGAAACTGCACACATCCCATTCGTGAAGATGTATAATGACTAGTCAGTCATGCATTTACTGAATAGTCTATCCGATCAATACACTAAAGCTTCTACCAAACTTAACAATAGAACGAATCCATTTGTTTCATGAAAAGCCATCTTTGAACATGAAAAGCAAAACTAAATCCAAATGCATTGAATAGCCTCAAAACAGTCAATTGCAATTTGATATTTTTATTATTTAGTAAGGATTGTGGAATGTTAGTTTATTTTAAGTTAGGTGCCGAGCATTTATCATACAATCGCTTAAAGATATATATACATATATCAAATAAAGTACGGTTTCCTCCAAGGAAACTTTAGAGAGTGTAGTATCTTTACTTAAGCCCATAATTTATATCACAAAACATACACCACATAAGCATGATAAATTTTATTATAACCAAACCATGTCTAATATCCAAAGTAAGTTCTAGGCACGACAAAACCTCTGACTTATGCTTCATCATCATATTTCATTATATACCATTATTACACAAAACCATTTCTCAGTTGTATGCGTAACACTTCCTCTGACATTGTGTACATATTTGTAATTGTGTATTTGCTTTATATTCAACCAATCAACTAAACACCTGTACGCATTATATCTATTATATTAAGCAAAACTATTATTTACTTGAGGACATATTAAAAAATATGAAAGCATCTCTTTTTAATATAAAACTGACAATGTGAAGAACGGTGACTTCTATCCTACTTGAATCTGTAGATCAATGTTCTTGAATTACAAATACTTATTTCTGGTCATAAATGTATATCGTTTTACTACTATCATGTACTTTCTCTCTAAAAATAAAGAACTTCCTCCTTCAAAATTCTCGAACTCTCATATATCAAAAATGATTCATATCACTAAACTGTATTTGTTCCATTTCACTTCACTTTCAAATAATATTTGTACATTTTAAACTGTATTTGTTGCATCAAACAGTTTCATTTTACAATAATAGAAATAATCATTTTCGAACATTGTATAGTATCAAATTCATTCGTAATTACCATTTCAGAACACTCCAAATTGCACTAACTATATAAGCTGGCTATGCTTGTATTGTCTTGTATCATTACCAGGTGTATAAGCTTAAATCCGCTGTTTGCCCATAGATGGGGTTCGTGAGCGTATGAAGCTACCATGGGCACGCCAGACCTATTGTGTGGATGAGTTGGACCTCTGGCAACACGAATCAGTGTACATAATCAGCAAGTGCAGACAACAACACACAGTGTTCCGTTGGTAAGCATAGCTAGTTTTGTGCCAGAAAAAGAGCATATGCGGGAAGCTCTGCTTTTCTGCTTTCATTTGAAGAAATCGGCTGCCGACGCTCATCGAATGCTTGTGGAGGCCTATGCTGACAGTGTTTTATCGGAAACAACGTGCCTGAGTGACAAGAAGCGTGAAAATCGGCCCAGGAAATTTGAGGACCATCAGTTGCAGTTGGACGAGGACGATACCCAATCGCAACAAATGCTTGCCGAGTAATTGGGCGTTACTCAAGCATCCATTTCCATGCGTCTACGTGCCATGGGAAAAGATCGGAAAATGGGTGCCGCATGAATTGACCGATCGGCAGCTGGAGAGTGGTTCTATTTCGCGAATCCGAAACGCCAGAAATCGTGGGTTGATCCCGGCCAACCATCAACACCTTCCTCGAGACCAAATCGCTTCGAACGGAAGACGATGCTGTGTGTTTGGTGGGATCAACAGGGTATCGTCTACTTTGAGCTGTTGCAACCGGGTCAAACTGTCAATGCCCACCGCTACCACCAACAACTGATCAACGTGCACCGTGCTCTGTGTGAAAAAAAGGCCGCAGTATCAACAAAGACATGACAAGCTGATATTCCTCCACGACAACGCCCCATCGCACACGTCAAAAGTGGTCTAAAACTACTTGGAGACACTTATGTGGGAGGTGCTACCCCATCCCGCTTATTCACCAGACCTGGCCCCTACAGACTACTATCTGTTTGCGTTGATGGGCCACGTCTTTGCTGAGCAGCACTTCGATTCGTATGCAGACCTCCGAAAATGGCTTGAGTGGTTTGCCTCGAAAGAGCATAACTTTTATTTTGGCGTGGTATAAACAAATAGCCAGAGAGGTGGGCAAAATGTGTAGCTAGCAAGGTAAAGTACTTTGAATAACTTGCTTTGTGCTTTCTATGAACACACCATGTGTTTTGCTGACTACAAAACAGTGGATTTAAGCTTATACACCTGTATAATCTCTTCTTTTCTTTCCAACCATTGCACATACTCTTCACATAGATATCTTTTTGGCATCCTTTTAATTCGATCATATCTTCTGATGTTAGTTGTAAGTGTTCGATCTTGACTGATTTGAACATTAGTTGCCGGAACTTTCTCTTATTTATTTCCCAATTTGCTATCTTTGAATTTGAATTTGGTTTCAGGCTTTTAGGCAACTATGGCTCAGGCTGTATGGATGATGATGGGATGAATTGATGGAATACTAGAACTAACTAAAACTTAGTCTACGAAAAATTGTTATATATTGTTCTTGGTTTGTATGTCAACACAAGTTCTGCTGGTGATTTGTCCCTAAGTTTTTTGGTTTGTGCAAAACGAATATTTTGCTGTACTTTCTCAGCTATATCTTTCCAATTATTTTGACTTGTATCCTTGGAAATTCTTTTGAATAACACTTTTATGACTTGTACCTTTCGCTTCGCTAACCTATTACTATATGGGTGTCATGGCGGTGAGTGATACAATTTGATATTATTATTATTACACCATGTCTTTAATTGGTAACTATTGAATGTTGGACCGTTATCAGTAACCATATATTTAGTAAATCCTAATCTTTCACTTATATCTTTTAGTTTTTTATAGTTTCTTCAGCACTTGTTCTGTTCATCAGTCGTAATCAACACCTTTAGAAAACCTATACACCCAAACCTAAAACTTATTACCAGCGAAATAAAAAATCTAAGAAAAACTCTTTCCAAAGGCTAACAAGCCTGTTTCCATTGGTGGAACCATTTTTGTACAGGTCCCCTACTCATCTCTTGACATGGTACACAGGTACTTATAAAAGTTTCTAATTCTGATTGAACGGAGGACCACCAATAGTATGACTTCATAATAGCCTTTATTGTCTCTAGCCCCAACTAATTTTTGTGTAAACCTATTAAAATATATATTCAAAATTTAGGGGGTACCACTGATCTGTTCCAAAAATCAAACATCCATTTTGAGTTGTGATTCGTGCTTTACGACTAAAATAAGCTCTAAATTCCTTATTTGCTTTCGCTTAGGTAGCGTTCGCGGCCACCCTTCTGACGCCCATTTATATACTTGATGTAATAGTACATCTTTATTTACTTCTTCCATAAATTCGTTTAGTATAGGGGTTTCCTCGTTAAGATTCAATATATACATCAGAGACTGTTTTGCATCACCCGTTTCTTCCTGGGGAGGTAATCCTGACAAATAATCAGCAACGGGCTTGTTTTGAATAATGGGTATTGTAAGAGTAGCCAGAAATGAATAGTGCCCATCTTAGCAACCTTGGGTGAGCAGTAGAAGGCAATGCTTTCCTTTCTCCAAAACATTATTTTAACAGCTAATGAATACAGATAAATTTTGAAATGACAACCATATAAATATTTATGATTTTTTAACAGCTACAACCAAAGAGAGCGCTTCTTTCTCATAATGACTGTAGTTCATTTCGGTTGTTGATAATATAGCTGACATATACATGCTACTTCCCTTAATTTACTGATCTATTACGTAGTTGTGCACCTATTTCATAAGGTCTGGCATCCGTGATTAATACCACTTCTTCATTTGGGTTGAAAAACTGCAACTAATTACTATTTCGAATGACCTCTTTGATATTTAAAAATTCCTGAGAATGTTCTTCATAACACGTTTTTTCTTAATGATTCGTTTAATTTGTGTACTTGTGGTGTTAGATTTCGTACATATTTTCGAAAGAAAAAAAAGTTAACATACCTAAAAGAAGTTTTGAAAATATACATTTATATATTTACACGCTAGCGACCATAATTTTGAAGATATTTGAACCAAATTTTATTATATTATTTCTAGTCTAAGTTCGTTCGGCCCAAGGGGGTTGAAATTTTCCAATATATATATATATATATATATATATATATATATATATATATCAGCCCCTATGGAGTTTAGAGGAAAACTTTACATAAATTGTGGTACTCCCTATGAAGTTTACGGTGACACTAACGATTTAGTGGTTGTGAGGATACAAGTGGGGGTGGGATGGGGTGGAAAATAGAAATTTTTAAAACCACATCTTATGGGGTATCGTCGAAAAGCTCTTGATGATTAATCTATAAATCAATAACTAGCTTCTGGATAGCGCTGATATAAGGCGAGATTTGAATTTTTGAAAATCAAAAACAGCTCGAGATCTACCTCAGCCTGCAGGCCTGCCGAAAGGGATTTTTTATATTGACATTTCATTACTTTAATGTTCATTTTCCTAAATTTCTCTAAAACTTCACATTTTCATTCAAAACACTGATGTAAATTATTGCCACATATGATGACATCATCTAGGTATACTTGAGCAAATGGCAGATTAGCTAATGTCATGTCCATAAACTTTTGGATGATAAAAGGGACATATGTTACTCCAAATGCTAAGCGAAGATTTTCATATAAACCCTATGGTGCATTAATCACTAATAGTTTTTTGGTATTTTCATAAAAATGCATTAAACGTTTTTCTGAGGGGACAAAACGCATTACTAATGAAAAGAAGGCTGCCTGTAACGACCAGAACTAAGAAAAACATTGTAAAAATTTGTTGAATATTACGTCGAAATTGTCGGATGACTGAGTGAATCATAGCAGACGAAGTACACATCGCTAGAGAAACAGGTATGAAATCTTAACTGAAGATCTTGGCATCCGCAAGGTATGTGCAAAAACAGTCCCATAGCTCCCCTCACACAGCACTGTTTGTACCGGTTTTTTTTACCAGGAAACAGATAACTGCATTGGAACACCCTCCCTATTCACTTGACCTGGCCCACAATGAATTCTTTCCTTTGATGACATTCAGGACATCATGGGTAATACGACGACAGGACTGATGATAATGACCATTTCAGAACCGAGTTTCAAAAGTGGTTTGAAGGGTGGACTAGGCGCTGGCGTCGGTGCATAGCTTCCCGCTGGGAGTACTTCGAATGTGACCATAGTGATATTCAACAATGAGGTATGATGCGGATCAGCTGTGGATCAACGGTTAGAGCGCTCATCTCTGGCGCTTGGTGTCGTCAGTTCAAGCACCGCTTCTGCCATGTAGGCTTAGTGGTGGACAAACACCGTGTGCGTTTTTTTACTGGGGATCCCTCGCTTCATCCCACATTCTTCACTCCCCCAATGATCTCATCATCATCCATCCGGCCTGAGCCAAAGTTACTTAAAGGCCTTAAAATCTTATTCAAATGAGGTATGACGCACTTTTTTCTAGCATAAGTTCGCGAATTTAATTGTCAGATCTCGTAGACTCAACCCTTTTGATAATTTTGAATAAGAATTTTGAGAAATGCTATTTTGTTGTAATATTGACAATATATAATTTAGAAAGGCATTTGCTGCAAAGTGTTAATTTTACTTACGAAAAGTACTCCAATTTTTAATTTGTTATATTTAGATATGTTAAATTATGAAATTTAACATTTCTGAAAAATGCTAACACAAGTGCTTTTGTTTGGCGCAAAAATTGAATGTTCAGGTCAGTTCATTCATATCTTCTTCGTGGAAAGTACTATATTATTAACTATACGAGATACCAACGATCTATATTGTATATTATGCATATGTAATTGCTTAAAAATATATATATGCATTGTAGAGTAAGTCTAAATATGTAAACTATGCATAAAATAATAAACGTATGTGCTTAGGCACATGTTATATGTTTGGACAATAAAATTCATAGCAGTGCTGAAAGAGCGTTTAATTTTTGTTTTGTAATTAAAATAAACAACATATACATTGTTCGCCGTTGAACTTGATGTATTACTTAGGCTATATGAGGATAGTAAAAAATGACTGGCGTTGTGTGTTCGCCTCAATCGCCGTCAAATTAAGCATATGTTGTAGGACATCAAATTCCAAATTTCCGACTCCCTATACCCTAAACAAATACACGTAATTGACAAATGTTTTCACATTTGAATTCCTGGGAACAGGCTAGCCTAAAATGGTATGTCACATTTCCCATTTCTAATTTTCGACCAGAATCCATGATGGAGGTCATGATACTCACTCATACCTCCTTCACCCATTGTTATTACCCAAAGGGGTAAGAACTCGCATCGGTTTCAGCACTGCAAGTTTCTTGTAAAAATAAACACAAATCGATATTTTTTAAAAGTAATCCTATTCAAACTTGTCAAAAACTTGGTTCTATGGCTGTCATTTTCGTCCTATACATGTTAAAACGAAGTGGAAAATAATATTTCCTGTAAGTCCTAAATATCGACTAATCAGCTGAGGTGGTTTGAGTGTTAATACAAAGATATACTGCTAAACTAACTTAATTGTTCTTGATTTGCATTCGAAAATTTGTTCAGAACATTTTGAAAAGAGAATTCGTGAACAAGGTCGTTTTCAATATGTGATAAAGAAAGCGAAACATTCGCTTAAAATTAGAATTTATTTGCGGCCTTTTAGGCAACTATGGGTCAGTCCGGGGCTAGGGTAGGATAATGATGCAGGAAGAAGTCATCCAGGGCCTTAGGCAAAGATACCATCCCAACATTTACCTGTCATGTTTCAGGAAAGGCTCTGCAAATGCTTAGAAGGTGCGCACACCAAGGACAAAACAGTCGTACGACTGTGTCTCCTGTCTGCGGTAATGTAGTTTAAATTAGAGTGAGCACACCAACGACAACGACAGGAGAAAGACAAAAGTGTCATCGAGCCTGCCCAACAGCCCGAAGACAAAACTGTCTGCGGACTGTCGCCAGGGATAGCTCACAATATAGAATAGCATTGACGTACCGAAGTGTGTGCTGCTGTAAAGTCAAATGTAAATTTCATTAAACCTTTGTACAATTTTACAACAGTAATCGGTTTTGTCACTATAAATTAACTACTGTATTACATATCAGATATACATATTTTCAATTAGGATCACTTGATCATCTTATCTACATCTATATTTATATCTATTTTACTTTATATATATATATGCGATTTACATCATTAACAAATGTGTGATTTCATTTTACTGTTTTAATAACAATACTAGTGAACCCGTGCTGCTCCGCAGCATTTTAAAATAAGGGAACTGGATAGATAGAAAGAGAGGTAATGAAGTATTAGGAGAGAAGAATATTGTAAAATATAGGACAAACACAGAAGAGAAAATAATATCATAAATCAGTAAGTATTATAGAGCAAAAAATATAAAATACTCTTTAAATTTACAAAACATTTTTTCAAACAACGTTAGCGGTGAGACGATCTATTGGTTTTAGTTCAATGTTTACATTCTCAAAAGATCTAGCACACAATAGTGTTACATACAACAGGCAATGACTGAAAAGAGTTTCAGGCAATAGTGAAGTGCTTACAATATTGAAGGTGAGGGTTAGCTCTGGGGTCTTATTTATTGTTATACAGAATGCAACTTGAATTGTAAACTGTATTGTTTTGGAAGAAAATGGAAAAGTATAGTCAGATGGCGATAAATGAAAGCGAGCAAGAAGTACTCTTTAGTCAACATTAACCTCAGTTGTAATTTGTAGATCTAGGAAGTTATCACATATTTTGTGAAGAATTAATTTTATACCATTGTGTAAGCCTTGTTCTTCGTTAAGTTCCTCGAAACCATCGCCATGGATCCTCCTTCTTTAAGTTCTAGAATATATGGTGATAAGCCGCTCGTGTATAAACTGTCCAAAAGTTCAGCGGGTATTGTAGAATTTCAGTTTCATCTTCAGTAACTAAAGAATTTACCCTGAAGTAGGATTTTGATCTTCCAGGAGACCGATCAAAACTTTTGAATTTAGCGTGTTAAACTACTGACCCAGAGAAACTGGAAATAGCTCAGACGATGTAATATCCTCTCCGTAAGTGTCAGTGATGATATTAGTTTCTGAGAAGATGCAGGCTGACAAACCAATAGAATATGACTTTCTAGAATACAATGACGGATTTCAATATTTTATATAAAAAAATAATCAATAAAAGTTCTTCTGGGTTAGCTCCCACATTTTTACCTACTAATGGAGAAAAGATTTTGAAACTATTGTAAATATAGATAAGCAAATTAAACTTGACGTTCCTTGAAAACGGTCAGAAAATATTTTTGCAAGATTCAGCATCGAACCCAGTACCTTTGGCACCGAAATCCGAAACGTTACCGATTACACCACGGAACCAGTTGAAACAGAGCGGGGTCCGAGCGTTCTTCATATGATAGTTCAAGAAAGGATTAACAGAGTGCACTCGACTATTGTGTGGGCGGCCCCGCAAGAACATCTAGACGGAGAGGGATGCGAATGGTTCGTAACATACCTACTTTTTTAAAATTTTATTTATTACCTTAAAGCATCTAAGGCTCAGGCCGGTTTGGGGAGGGGAAGGGAAGCCGGAAGGTGTCGGCCAGGACCTAATTTGAAAGTACCATTCCGGAATTAGCCTGGTGTGACAGGAAAACCCCTAGAGAAACATGTCAGAATAGTTGGCCGCTGAAACTCTACCCAAGGCCTCCCGAATGCTAATCCAAGGCCTCGGGCTCGAGAGCCACGGCCGCCTGATATCATATTTGTGTGTAAATTTGAAAATAAAAAAATAAACATTCATGAAAATAGGTTCAGTAGAAACGGGTGGGCGACTGGACAAAGCTTCTGCAGAAAAGATTCTCATAAGAAATACATAGGGAGCAAAATTAGATTCTGTTTTATTCAAAGTTGATGATGAGGAGAAGAATGCGAATGCTTCATTACATATCTAGGCGTAATTAGGAACACTTTAGAAAAGGAAAATAACTTAAATCGGTCCAGTGAAAGCCGCTGGGCGACTGGACAAAGGGTTTAAGAAACTATTTTAAATATATTTTAATGTTTTCAAACATTTTCCGATACTTTTCAGATTTTTTTAAAAAAATTGTGTTTTTGAAAATGTTCCTGAAAATTCGACATTTTTTGATATTTTTTTTAAATGGAAATTTTGTGTTTTTAAATGTTTCCGAAAATCCGGCATTTATGTATTTTTTGAAAATTGAGTTTTGAAAATTATCCCGAAAATTCGTAGCAAGTGGGTCTGCGGCCCGTTTAGTTATCTTAATAAATCTTATATATTATACTTTTTAATTTCCCAACACTCATGAAACACCTATTAAGCACATAACCATTCCAGGATTTTCCTCAGTCATATGATGGAAAGTGCTGGGATGGTACTGTCATTATAGCCCCTGCCCGACACCTTGCAACACCCTTCCCCCTATCTCGGCCTGAGCCTTAGTTGCCTAAAGCCGTAAATAAGATTCAAATGTAAAAATGAAGGTAGCAGTGTAAGATTTCATTTTACTTTTTACAGGGACATTTATAATATTTCACTTTTCTCCCTAGTGCTTTGATGGCCCATACCAAATTTTTTACATATGAAAATGATTTAATGAGCTTTCAAAGAAAAAAAATACTACAATCCTAAAGCTAAAGTACTCACCCGTTGGTATGGGGTTAATAAAATATGTTGGAAACATTCAGTGGGACAGTTACCAATACTCGCTTACACATGGCGGGCTGCGTCCTTAGCTTGGTAAGTTTTGGGGGCTGCCTGCCTTTATCGTAACCATAACCTCTGGGTGTCTGCGCCTCCATGGTGCAAATATGCTGTATCTGTTACAACCACCACCACTACTATTACTACTACTACTACTCCTATTCCTACAACAACAACAACAACTACTACTACTACTACTACTAATAATAATAGTAATAATCCTGCCAAATACTACTATAATGATTTTAAATACTGAATCTACATATTTTTATTTACAACAATCCACATTTAAATATAAAAAATATTACTCGCCCGCTGGTGCGAGGTGAACAAAACATGTTGGCAACAGTCATCGGGGTGTCACCAATATTCGATTCCCCGTGGCGAGTTGCGCCCCTAACTTCTCAAGTTTTTGAAGTTGCGTCCCCTTTATCGTAACTATAATTTCGGAGGAACTGCGCCTCCATGATAAAGATCTGCCCCCACACCTTCCGGCGCCTGCGACCCCATAGAGGAGTTTTTGATATATTTATTCTAGCCCACTCGTGATGGTACACCTTTATACCAAGTTTCGTTTCTCTAGTTTCAGTGGTTTGGAAATGCCTTTTTCGGCTGCCATATTCGATTAAGATGGCGACTTTTTTAACGTTTAACTATGTTATCGTGACTCACTCGTGTTGGTACACCTTAATATCCAATTTCGTTTCTCTAGTTTCAGTGGTTTCGAAACTGCCTCTTTTGGCGACCATTTTGGATTAAGATGGCAAATTTTTTTTACGTTTTATTGTACTATCCTGACTCACTCGTGATGGTACACCTTCATACCAAATTTCGTTTCTTTAGTTTCGGTGGTTTGGAAAATGCCTTTTTGGTGGCCATTTTGGATTAAGATGGGCGACATTTTAACATTTTCTTATTTATTTATTTTTTATTTTAGGGACCCTCCTTTCCACCCCCACCATTTAGCTATATTAGCTCAATCTTGTTTCGAGTGCTTGAGGGGCACAACAAATCTGAAATAGATTCTCCATAAGATTGGGGTAGACTATCCCCCGAATTCGTCTCCCTGCATGGAGGCATGGAGTCGATAGGACCTGATTGCACATTATTGATTTTAAAAAAATCTGGGAGGGTTGGGGGATATATTCTACTGGCCCAGTTCCCGGTGCACAAACCTGGGCTTTATTTCCGCGAGTTGGGGGGGACTATATTACTTTATTATATATTTTCTACAGTATAATACATAAAATACTTGAGCAGTACAGTATTTACCATTTTTTATAGTTAATATATATTTCTAGTACATATTATTTACTCATTTTATGTTTCTGTATTTAATTGTTTAGTTTCTTTTACGTTTTCTTACATTATCGTGACCCACTCGCGATGGTACACCTCCATACCAAATTTCGTTTCTCTAGTTTCAGTGGTTTCGAAAACGCTTTTCTGGGCGGCCATTCTGGATTAACTCTTATTCTTCACTTGAGGAATTTTGTTTATTGACGGCTTATATACGTATTTAACCGGATATTTTAAAAAAGAATTATCGAAATCGGTCCAGTAGAACGGCCGGCCGGACTGGACAAAGTCTGTGAGAAATATGATAAATATTCCCCATAAGGAATACATAAGGGCGAACACTCAAACACTTCAACTCCAGTTGAGACATTGACGGAGGGGAATGCGGTTTATTGATGATTCATCTATGTGTTAAGCCGGATATTTTAAAAAAAAGATTAATCAAAATCGGTTCAGTAGAACGGACGGACAGACTGGACAAAGAAAGAACACTCAAACACTTCTAATTTAGTTGAGACTTGAAGGAGAGGAATGCAGATTATTGGTGACTCGTATACGTGTTAAGCTGGATATTTAAAAAAAAGAATGAGCCAAATCGGTTTAGTAGAACGGCCGGGCGGACTGGCCAAACTTTTGAGAAATATGATAAATATTCCCCCATAAGGAATACATAGGGGAGAACACTCAAACACTTCTCGCTCAGTTCAAACTTGACACAGAGGAATGCGGTTTATTGATGGCTCATCTACGTGTTAAGCCGGATATTTAAAAAAAAGATTGATCAAAATCGGTTCAGTGTAAAGGCCGGACGGACTTGCCAAAAGTTTAGCAAAGTTTTTTAATATATAGATTCTTATACATATACATTTCTTACCAACATAATTTGTCACTGCGATTCTCTCTTCTGTTGATATACACAATCGAAAATTCGTATTTTGGTAGGTTACAGCTTGCCCAACTGTAGATACTAAATCGTCAGAACAAGGCTCTTGCGCTCATCACTAGCCATTACACCTATGATTTTGGTGTTCTACTTCTCTATCCACGGTCTTTCAGCTGTTTTACGTCTCATTCGTCTTTGCTCGTATCATCACCGTGACCTGTCCTTGTAAGAAGCTATTACGTTCACAATTTTGCAGCTTGACACTTTTAAAATGAATACACAGGTTATAAAGAACTTAACCATACAATTTACTGAACTTTGCATCACGTTGTACATGCCTTAATTATTTTCCATTTCGATGTTGGAACGGGGGACATTGCAAATGATAGCCCTAAACTTCAGTAAATAGTCATACACCCCATATTCAGAATGAAATGGCACTAATTTTGCTTTCGTGACACTTTCAGAATGAAAGAATGTCTTGGAAGTTTGTCCTTTTCTGTAATTGTATTATAAATAAGATTATTTTGAAGCTGATCATCAACTTACATTAATTCTATATTTCCAAATATATCTTTTTAATATTTTTGTAATGTCTTACATAAATTACTTCCTCAATAACACACGAATTGAGTTGAATACTTATTGCTTTCGTATTTCAGTATCAATCCTCTATTTTATTACCTGCAATTACCTTTATCAACATATCAGACGTCTGAAGGTAATACAAGAAGATGGAAACACACCACATATTGCTGTGATATAAGACTCTTCCGAGAACTCGTTATAATTATGACCCACAAAGAAAAGTACTGTCTACATAACTGATTGAGTACAGACCTTTTCTTAATTGCGATATTATCACATTAAATAGCTAATATGGTACTATGAAAGCTGTGTAATTCTTCCACCTGAAAATCATACCGATTCGATGTAATATTTAATGATAACATAGCAAGATTAGTAGGCCCAAAAACATTATAACTGATGAAAATGAGGTATAACAGTACAATTTTATTAGGTATATGCATATGAAGGTGCCGATGTAAGATATAAAAAATTAGATACAAAAGTTGAGTGGTCATATTTGTTGTACAATACCAAGATACATACGAACAAGTTATTATTGCAAGTTCTACATCTGCAGCTTCTTGAGATCAGAGTAATATTGGTGGATAATGATTTCTGATCTCAAGTAAATATAAGCATGTCGTTTGCTATAATGGATTCCTAATTTTTACTTCACTACTTGTTCATTAATGTTTGCAATATGTAAATTTGTTACGAAGTAAAATGCTTGATGATATATGAACAAAATATTTTACTTCCAAATTGAAATTGTAACACTGACTAGATTCAACAACTCAAATTCCTCTGAGAATCTATTCGTATAAATTTAAGATCTTATCATAATCTTTGGTAGAAGTGCTGTGTTACTAGCAGAGGCGGTTCTCTATTTCAGAATATTATTTCTAATCTAAACCCCACTTTATATGTAACAAACTATGTTAATGTCATATTAATATTCTTGTTATTGTACTAAGATCCGAAAGCCTGCATACCCCTTTCAAATAAGTCAAGGGACGACAACTTTTTAAAGTTTATCGTCTTTCGAGACTCTCGAGATGAGACCAAGACAAGACTGTCCTAAATGATTCGAGACGAGAACGAGACTGATGCCACTCTCGTCTCGTCTCGTCTCGATACAACCTCTATCATTTGTTACAAAATGTAGATGTGGTAATGTGATCAATACGTTGTATGGCAGGCTTTTACACAACAATTCCTGATTTTGACTACAACATACTCTATACCAACTGTAAACGTACTTCCCTACAGTGGTAATTATCGTAAATCCATATTAGATATTGCGTGACTTTTTTTAATGATGCCTTAATTAGTAATGACTCTTACTTCATTACTGATTCTTTTTGTAAATATAATAACAGCTTATTATCACACGATTGAGAGGACTTCTAGTTTAATTGCTTTCTATAATTTGACACATTTCAAATCTCAATGTTTGATCATAGATGTCAGATACACATTGGAAAGAAATTGTAGGTAATAAATCTGAAATCCGTCTCAGAGTAAGTAATAGTTTTTTTATATTAAATTTAAGATATTCTTTTATTAGTACTTAAAATACAGAATCTACAACTAATCTTGTGATAACTTACAAAAGACATGGAAACGTTAAAGCTCCGTTACGAATCTACGTCGAATGTGGATAAAATATAAATAAATTTATCTGCTCATTCATGAATGAAACGTGATTCATAACTTCTAATTTAACAAGATTCTTTCTAGCTTGACCGAGTACCGGTCCTATTTGACCTATTTGAGTAAAATGTTCTCCTTTTTAGAACTATAAGATAACCAAAAAACTTGTTTTAATTTTTGGTAGTCAAGTAAATACTTTTAAACAAAAGCATTTAAAAAATATCACTTACCGACCATTAGTCCTCAAAGCAATCCTTATCGGCAACCAGCACCTTTTGTCAAGATTCCTGCAGCTGCGCAATTCCCTGGTTGTGAAATTGGAGAATCTATGACCCAAGGAAGGTCGTGAGTGTCTGCCGCATTGGCGAACGATTTTCCACGAAGGTGGTTTTCGAGGCAATGAGTGATATGATAATCTCTTGGCACAAGGTCCGTAAAGTACATTTGATCGCAATGTGTCCTTCAGTCAAGTCGCTTTGTGGTATTCCTGGTCACTCGCACCACGTGTGACCTGGCATTGTCAGCAAGAAACAGTACATCTTCTTCTGCTGCAGCTTCTGAAGTACACGTTTCAACTGCTGCGTTCGGTCCGGTGGTAGCAGCTTGTAGTGTACCACTTGACGACTAGTCCACCAGATACACAGCATGATCTTGCGTGGGTGTAGAGGTGGTATTGTGGTGTGAGGCACAGAGTCCCGCGGACATTATTTTAATTCAGCTACGATTGGACATAGGGAATAAAATGTGGGATTTTGATTGGTCAGAATGTAAGACGTCAAGCGAGCAAGCGATTTTTAACTTTTTGTAAAATTGTCAAGTCAATTTCATGTGTGTGTTGCTGCCTTCAAAGAGTGAATAAATGTCGTATATGCGACAATGAACGATGGAAATGCTGATGATGTGGAAAAATATGAGTGCATTTGCCATAAAATTACAAATGGAGATCACGGGGAAAGAACACGCTTCGCCTATTTTTCTTGCAAAATTTAGGTTAGAGTGCCATCTGTTCGCTCTTTGAAGAGCCTTTTAACTAATTACCACGCAAAAAGAGAATATGAATAACCCATCAATCACAAGCAAATCTTTATTTGATGAACAGCTTAACATACGTTAGATTAGAATATTTGAAAACACTCTCAACGAAATGGATAAAACACTTTCTTACTCTGCGGTCTTCAAATATATAATTCATAAAATCTCATTCATAATCTAAGGCTGTTATATTCGAAATGTAAGAACAGATGCAGCTACCACAGCAAGTTACGTTAATTTTATCTTGAAATTTATATATGAAATCGTGAAATTCTGTAATTGTGATTTAGAGTTAACTGGTTTCTGATTTTTCTCTTAGTCAATGATTCCCCGGGATTTTTCTATCTAAGTTGTGTATCGGTGATTTGAAACGGAATTGATTCGAGCAGTGAATCGGAACTGTGAACCATGTACGCGTTAAACTATATTTGTTCCCAAAATTATGTAATGAGGCGGAAGGGATTCCCCAAAGTGAATTAGGGATTATCAGAAATTATCTGAATTGCATGAATGGGACAGTAGTGTGCATGGATAGAAATTTGGTGAATGTGGACTTACCATAATATGTCGAGTAGGTTCACTGTTGTGTGAAATCACCTTCATGTGAAAAGTAAACACTGATTGTCCATGTTATGTATATAAAAATATAGTCAAACAAAAATGTTAAATTCAAAAAGCCAGTAAAAGCAAGAACAAACTTTAAAGAACAGACGTAGAGAACTAACAGACCAATGAATCCTCAGTTACATCTAATGAAATGCAACCTGGAGAAATACTCGTATAGAATAAAGCTGCTGATGGAAATAAAACTGCCATAACATCAAGGAGTATTCAATTAGAATAAACACAGAAGTCAACTAGAGGCTCCTCACTCCTGATTATGCAACTGGGGGAGATTGTGGAATGGTAGAGCTTCATGCTTTCGCGAGAGGTCTTATAATTTTTCGTCCAACGAAGATAAAAGAACTGCAGATGGTTTGCTTCTAATAGTTGAACTCCGATAGTTCATTCGGGCCGTTTCTCTAAAAATAGGAGTTTAAGGTTACCGAGATCATGAGGTCTGAAATACCTTACGTAATAGTGAAATTGACAATATTTTAGGCTAACCATGTTTTCTACAATGATGTGCAGATTAACGAATACGCGAGAGCTATTCAGATCAAAACAAATTATGTTAAAGTGTAATATCGAATTCGCCTTTGCCAGACGCACAAGTATACACAACTTTGGAGATTTCCCTTATTCATACATCGAATAGCAGAAGATAGATGATATGTAGGAGGTTCAAGTAGATCAACCTCTTGTAGGATAACCTGTAGATCAAGTCCGGCTTAGCACAGCCCGAACAGGCAGAATAACTTCGTCATGAGTAGCCAGGTGTATAGTTGACACTCAGAATGGTAGTACAATAGAAGAGGGCTGAATATTGGCTGGTTGGTCTTATACATAAATGTTCTGTCCTTGCTACAAGGCTGAGTACGTAAGAACAAGGTACTGTCAAGGTGTCCTTTCTGACTTAGGTTTTCCGGGAAATTTGTTCTTGGTCGAGGAAGAATACTGTGTTCCCAACATAAGAGTATGGTTATTTGCTCTGATGTGAATAGCTTTCCTTTTGACGTCATGAATTTCAATGCATTGCGCAAGAATAATCAATATGCAATCTGCTCAACCTTACACAAAACATGGCGACTGGATTTATTTCCATTCTTGAACACGAAATACAGTAATAATTTTGAATGATTACATTTTGAATATTTCAACTAATTTAGCTATTGTAACCACTTACATTGCTTGAGAGGTACATGTAATTTCTATATTTCAGAATTAAACTAAATTGAGCATACCTAATTTAACCTTATTAAATGAAACAATGTAACCTAACCCCCATGTATTACTGAAGCATCTGAATTAGGTTTCCGGAACGAATACAGATTATCGCGTACACGGACCAGATTTCAGATTCACTGCTCCGAGCAGCGGTGAGACGAATCTGTGATAAGTGATATCACATTAGAACAGTGAATTGGAATTGTTGAGACCCACTAACATTGAAAGAGAGTTTGGTATCAGAATAATCCACTGTTCCCTGGTATTTTTAATTGTGCATGAGAAGTTAGAAAGGAATATAACTTAATCTCATCGTAATAGTAAAAATTATCGTAATAGTAAACTATGGCAGAATTAAAAAACAAATAGTTCTATACTCAGTAAAGACAATGATGTAAAAAGCTTATTTTTTAAAATAATACTGATGAAGTAAGTGTAGTAATAACGAGTTGATGACGTAGTAAAAAGTAATGCATACGTAAGGATATCAACATGCACGGCAGTGCATGAGCCAAGTTCTTCACGTCAGAAAACGTCAGCACTGCCAGAAGCATGTTATACAGGAACAAGAGTTTATGGCAAAATCGACGATTTGGGGGCCCCGTAAGAAAAAAGATGTTAAAGATAGGAATATGAGCTTTTGCCGTTAAAGAGATATGGTAAATATGTGCAGATGTACAAAATTTCATATTCGTACCTCAAACTATGTTCTAGTTGTGGACCCCTGAAATTGCACATTTTAGGCTAACTGACTCACTCACTCACTCACTGACTCACTCATCATATTGTTTAGGGTGTTTGGAGTAAGCTAGAAACATGAAATTTGGTATGAAGGTAGAGGATGATAAGTAGATAAAGGAAAAATTCCGATATTTGGAAAAGGTCGCCATCTTGGATTCAAAATGGCCGGCAAACCTAAAATTTCAAAGAATACACAGCCTAAACGACTAAAGATAGAACAGTGAAATTTGGTACGAAACTACATCATTGATAGGAAATTAATAAAACTTTTTAAAAATTTGAAAAAGTCGCCATTTTGGATTCAAAATGGCCGCCAACCCTAAAATTTTAAAGAATACACAGCCTAAACGGCTGCCGCTAGAATAATGAAATTTAGTTTGACAGTACAACATTATTAGTAGATTATGAAACTATTACAAAATATCTCTAAAGACGCCATCTTGGATCCAAAATGGCGGGCGTCATAAATCCATTTTCCACACTGCTTGAGCCAGAGATAGGAAATTTGGCATAATGATGTATTATCAAGAGTAGTTTAGGAAAACATAACAACGTTTTAAAAAATTCACCATCTTTGATTCAAAATGGCAGCTGAAATACCATTTTTCACATCGTTCGAGATAGAGAAATGAAATTTGGTATGACAGTGTATCATCACGAGTATGTCACGAAAATATAAGAAAACGTTAAAAATGTGTCCATCTTTTATCCAAAATGTCCGCCTAAGGCCCACTTTATAATTTGGTATGAAGGTGTACCATTACGAGTGGGTTAGAATAAATTCGGCTCGTCTCCCCTACTAGGGTACAGTTCCCAGCTGGAGCCTGATTGCGATAAAGGGGTGCGCCCCAACGAGGCCATCTTGGAATTCTGGGGGCAGCGCCCCAATGAGGCGAAGCGAGTATATACATTACACAAGTGTAAAAAGCTGCGAAATACGAGCAAAGGCACCAGGGGTGCAAACTGTCCAGCCAACTCCTTCAACCTTAAAAAGTGGTGAAATGGAATATGGATGAGCCTAGTTCCTCGCGCCAACTTCCAATACTCCTGCGTGTCCCACCAAGTTTTACTCGTCACAAACGTTACCACTGCCAGGAGCATGTTATACAGGCATAATGTGGAAGTTTTCCCATTCGGACGCAGCGCTCTGGAGTATGAGGGAATATCTGCATCATGTGGCGCAGTGCACTGCAGATTCTGGTTGTGATAAAAAAACGCAGTTCCTCCAAACTCCTCAAGTTCGATGCGCGGCCTGCCGTGGGATTCTTGGCCCAGCGACGCGAGCGAATCGAGGGGAGTATCAACACGTAGGGCAGTGCATGCAGCCGAGTTCCGCGTGTCACAAAACGTCAGCATGCTATACAGGAACAAGAGTTTATTGCGAAATCAGCGATTTTGAGGTTCTGTAAGAAAAAAGATGTTAAAAATTGAAATATGAAATTTCGATGACGGTATATCATCACTAGTAGATTACAAAATATCTGCAAAGACATCATTTTGAATATAAAATGGCTGACTTCATAATCCATTTTCCAGAACGTTTGAACTAGGGATACGAAATTTGGCATAAAGGTGTATTAACAAGAGTAGTTTAGGAATAATTTACATTTTAAAAAAAGTTGTTAACTTTGATCAAAATGGCCACACAAAAACTTTTTCCACACCATTCGAGCTATAGAAACGAAATTTGGTATGAAGGTGTACCATCACAAGTAGGTAACGGCAATGTAAGAAAACTTTTTAAAAATCGCTTTCTTTAATTCAACATAGCCGCCCAAATACCATTTTCCAAACCACTGAAGCTAGAGAAACGAAATTTGGTATGAAGGTGTACCATCACAAAAATGTTTCAATAAATGGATCAAACCACCGCTATGAGCGTGCAGCCCCCGAGGCGATATGGGAAAAGGTCTGCACAGCATTGGGCGCTGTCCCCAGAAAGTCTGATCACAATAAAGGGGGCGTAGCCCTATAAATTTGAAGTTGGGGCGCACACGGAATTCTGGGTCAGCACACCCAGCGAGGCGAACCCAGTATATATATATACACGTATAAAAAGCTGTGAAATCCGAGCAAAACACCAGATGATGTTCGAGCCTTAGGGTTGGTGGTGGTGGATTTTAGGGCCGCCAGCAGGAAGCAAATTTGCTATAAAGGTGTATCATCACAAGTAGGTTATAATAAATATGGCAAAGCTTCCCTATGTTTCAATAAATATCTCATTCCCACGGGTGGTGGGTATGGGAAAAGATCTGCAACATTTAAGCACAATGTCCTGGAGAGTGGTTACGATAAAGGGGCGTAAGTACCCAAAAACTCGAAGTTGGCTACGGGGGGCGAGGACCTAAACGAGGCCGAGCGAGTGAGTATATATATTATACACGTACAAAAAGCTGTGAAATCCGAACAAAAACACCAGAGGTGCAAAAAGTGGAGCCAAGTTCTCTAGCCCTAAAAAGGTGTGAAATGGGAGACGGATGAGCCAAGTTCCTTGGTGACAGCATGTAACAGGAACAAAGGAACTTGGCACGAGGTGGCAAGGTTCATGATCCTCAAGCTATAAGGGTGGTGGGGATCCTAAAACCCACTACGTCCACTGCCAGCAACCCTAAGGCTGTTGCCAGCTCGCGCCAAGTTCCTTTGTTCCTGTTACATGCTGTCACCAAGGAACTTGACTCATCCGTCTCCCATTTCACACCTTTTTAGGGCTAAAGAACTTGGCTCCACTTTTTGCACCTCTGGTGTTTTTGTTCGGATTATTAATACAAGAACAACCACTATGAGGAGGGAAGTAATGAGAAATGCATTAAATGTATTAAATCAAGTCGACTACTTTTAATAGAAGACATTTATATTCATTCATTTCAAACAATTTTTGAAATTCAATCTGAGAAATTTACTCTTCTACTTATGGACATTATTCTCGAAACAGCTAGTGCAATATGGTTCCAATGTAGGTCACTGTAATTATCTCTGGGAGATATAAAATACATTAAAGAATTTATGTGAGATAATGGAAGAGTAAAGTACCGTTATGGAAAATTAATGCATGACAGTTACAAATACAATGGTAACCAATAAATGTCAACAAATGCTAAAATAGTTGATCGTTATCTTCTATTCCTAATCGACGTTTTGAAACAGAAAAATCGTTATTTTGTTGTGATTGCAGGAAAAATGACGCCTTTGTCATTTGCCCTTCAAACTTTAACACACAAATTCTTTTTGTTCAATTGTTTGTTAATGGTAGCAGCTACAGTCATATGCCATCATTTATTGGCGAGATTGCTGGATAAGTTTTTCACTTTGTACATGGCATTTGCTTTTATTGCTTATGAAATGCGTTAATGCACTACTTAGAAAAATGCCTCTTGAAGAGTAGACTGGAAAACCTTATTTGCCATCGACACTGAGTTCTATGAGAGTGGATGAATAATCTGTTCTAAAGCAGTAGTTCTCAAACCTTGTTCTGGCTCGCAGCACATCGTTTTGGTGTGTGTGATAGGGTATATTCATACAGTAGGTGACAACACTGCGCTAGATGCGTTAGATCAAGATAACTAAGGGGAATCTTGGTTCAACAATTCTCAAATGCTTCTGAAATCAAGTGGTAAGTATTTAACGTGTCTATCAGTCATCGTGAATTCATTTTTTAATGTGTTTTTCTAGCAGCACAGATAGTCAATTCGATAATATCATAACTGTTTAATCTTTAAACGCCTATTAAAGCAACTGCTGCGTCAGCGCTTTAAACCTCAATAGCTCATCCCCTAATTAACCTACAAAGATGATCTTGGTATCAATGTATTCCGGAAGGATCAAGCTTTCCGCCGATATGCATTTTATGTATGTGGGAAGTACCACGGTGGAGAGGGGAAGGGCGAATTTCGTGTTCTTTGTTTTTTGTCTATTAGGTTTTTTGGGGGTCATCCCTTCCTTGGAAATTGGTATGGGAAGCGATGAAGTAGTTCACTACCTGGTAATACCTTGTATGTGCACTTGTTGGAGGAGGAGAGGGGTCGGGAAGTTGGTCAATTTTTGAGTCTCAGTTTTCTGACGTAAATTACAAATATTTTCAGGACGGTTCCATATGAGATAAGGCATCTTTTCACTGAATTGGTCTAGAAGCATAATTCCTGTTGCTGTATGTTCTACGAATAATGATGAAAAAAAGAATGATGTGCATTTACGTGTTACTGTGGTGGTGATGGAGATAGCGAATGTTAAATTCGATTAATTTTTCTTCTACGCATAAAATTTTTAGAAAATAAATCCTACATAAAACGAACACATTATTCTTTCCTTTTTTATTAAAACACTAAAAATCTATTTTCTTAGACACAATGATTTCTTGTGTGAAAAAAAAATGCTTTCTGCGAAAGGGCTGGGGTTGATTTGGGAGAACGTAAACCTAACGTGACTCTCCACGATTTTTTTTGGCAATACTTATACACATGGGACATAAAATCAAACAGACGTTCAGACAATATTGGTCAATTGGTCAATTGACGAAGTCTATCACCAGTCATGGGGGTCACCAGGGCCGCCAACGTGAGGGTTTGCAACAGCACTTCAAAAACTATACGCAGGGTTTTTTAAAATGAAATTTCGTTCTGAATTCTTATCTTGCTTTGTATTGTAGGAATGGCTATAATTTTTATATTTTTGTCACAAGTGTGTGGACTACACATTAGCGTCATTTTGTCAGCGTAGGGTGACTGCAAGTGTTGCCAGGGCCCCATTTTTTATTTATTTTTTAGTACAGGGTACCCACAAGCAGGAAAAATCAAGAAAAGTCAGAAATTTCAAGATTTGTCAGGAAAATGATTAAATATGAGGTTAAAAGTCAGGAAAAAGTAAAACATTACCGCTGCGTCAGGAAACTTTCTCTCAGGGGAAAATGCAAAAAGAGAGGGATTTCTTCTCAGGAGAAAACGCAAAACGTGAGTACTCACTACTGTATGAAGAGGTCAGAACATCCCTGTCACAAAGGAATGAAACATATCTCCAAGACAATCAAGGATTGTCTAGGCTCGATGATTTCTATGCTTCCCTTCTTTCAAACAACCTCAAATACTCATCACTGTGGAAAGTTGAGTTCGACATTTTCCCACGGAAATGCTACAGTTGAGGGTGGTTTCTCAACAAGTCTGCTCTTGTGAACTCACATTAGTAGAACTGAGGAGAGTTCATGATGCTGTTACTAATTTCAAAGGAATCCATAGTATTGTTATCACACAGAAAATGCTCACATATGCAAGATCTGCTTGGAGGCGATGTGAAGATAATCTGAAAACACAACGGACTAAGAAAATGGAAGGCCACGATTGAAATAAAGAAACTGGAAGATGAGTAAAAGAAGTTGAGAGAAAAAACTGAAATGGAGGAAGACAAACTTTTTCAGCAAATCAAACTTTTGCGGAACTTGCAAAATTAACATCTGTGGATATTGTTGAAACTTCTGTTTTCGTTCTGGTGATATTGTTTAATTATTGTAATAATCTAATATTCATTGCTTATATTCAAAGAATTTATTTATATAAATATGTTGTAGTAGTTAGTATTTTCTTTGGCTTGCCCTAACATAACATGTTCATGATGGAAAAATGTAAATTTGCGTTATTTTAATCAGCACCTTTGCAAAATATTTAGTAACAACCTTGTTCCTGTAATTTTATTGTATTTTGAATTGTAAAGAAGTAATACAATCATAAACTTTGCTACTCAGATGAGAGTTTGGTAGCTATGGGGTTGGCGGAGGCTGCATGTAAAAGAAAATAAATTATTTTTCAAAAGTATGTTCTGAGAGTTAAGATATTTTTAAAAAATTTGGTCAGGAAAAGTCAGGAAATTTAGGTTCACAAATTTTGTGGGCACCCTGTAGTACTTTTTGCCTTTCTTCTTCTAAGTATACTTCACTCTCCAATTGCACTGAGGAGAGGTTTCAGTGGTAGAGCGCTCATATCTGTAAGAAGATTGATTCGACCTCGACTCGTCTCATGTGGGTTTCATATTTGGACAAACACCGTGCGCGTGGGCTTTCTTAGGTTCTCTCGTTTCCTCCCAATTTCTTCATTCTACCATTTTCCCATCATGCATACGGCCTGAATTAAAGTTGCCCTAAAATACATTGTAGCATAGCAGAGGCGTAATACAATGCCGCGAGACGCCGCGTTGTGAAGAGGCGGGATTACACACGACATGTAAATAGATAAAAAACAATAAGTTAATGGCACAGCCAGCAAACATTACAAGAGAAATCGTCACAAAATTCAATTTTAAAACTTTATCAGAGCTGGTAAAAGATGGTGAATTTTTATGGCTAGATGGACATTTTCGCGCAATCTATAGAAAATTTCTGTTTTAGAATTCTGGCAACATTGTTATGCACTCTAATGTGTATTGGAGAAACATGGCGGGTATAAGCTGGCGCCGAAGAAATTGTTAATGATTTTTTCTACCAGTTCATCGTTATTTGGACCGTAGGTCAAAATTTTACATTCAATAGTGCACTCGAAAGAATATTTCATATTTTGAAAGTGAATTTAATATAGATCATGAATTTTTAAGTGTCATTATCAACAAATAGGATTATTGGGATAGTGACTGAAGAAGGAAGGGATGCTGACCACTGACTACTGACTGACTGTCTAATTTATCAAGCGCAAATATTTAACAAAAACTATGAACATTTAAAATAGTTTCGATAATTATAACACTTACGAATATATTTAACATATGTCTCTTTTAATTAAACTTTAAAATATTAGCTCAGAAAATTTTAAAAACAGAACAGAAATGGTTCGAACGGTTCGTTTCGTGGAAAGTTTCCAAGCAGTTTCAAAAGAACGGTTCCGTGGAACTGTTTTACTATTCGGGGGTTGCATCCAGAAAACAAGAGAAAGAAAATATATACATGTTCCTACTTAATACACGAAATAATAAATATGATAGCACAATAGATTAAAATATATTTAATTGGAAATATTTTCTATTATCCTATGTATTTTGGATTTCATTTAATAGTCAGTACGTTTTAAGACTACCCTACGCTGCAGGCTCTTAAAGAATTTCAACTGTGAGTAATGTTGCCAGGTACTTATATGATAAATGTTTCTAGCATATTTCTTAATTCTCTTGACGCCAGAGAGGAAATGAAAGGTACAAAATATTAAGTAAAATATTAATAACAAAAGGGGATAGGGGATAATTCAACATATTTCTAATTATAATTTTTATACCCTTGTATCCTAACCCTCAATTAAACAACTACATTATTGTAATTTTAATCATCATAAACCTTTAAAACAAATACCAGCCCTGAGAGTTACTTTTCTAATTTCTAAGGCTGACGTATGGAGAGAAATTCATTTTTAAAAAGACCTTCCGCATCCTTTTTTTTTTTTTCGGAAACTGTGTTGGCTGACACATGAAGGGTGGGGCTCACCAATTTTCATTAAGAATTGACAAATCGTTAAATAACTTTAAGAGCTTTGAAGTCCATTAAATTCATTAAAATTCGTTAAATGTTTAATGAAAGTTGGTGAAACACACGTTATTTCTCAGACCTTTGACAAGCGTTATTTTTTTAATCATTTAGATCATGCGGTGTAATTTAATATTCCTCAACACACTCATATAGTGGAAATGAACTACACTTTATTTTCAAATTAACTAACATTTTAAAAATATTTTTATTTGAAGTTCCTAATGGTAATATAGTTAGTTAACCACAGACTAATTAATACCTTAGATTAAATAAATAAAATACAATTCTTCTTCGTCAGACTGTTATTATTAGTATTATAAGTTATAAACTGTTCTATTAGAATGTGTTTTATGTCGTTCTGTGAATCAATTATTGTTACTGTTTTCATTTTGGGGTCGTTCAAGTATTACGCAAGCAATTTTTAGTTATGACTCTTCCCTATTATAAGAAAAAAATAAGGATATACCCGTCCGCCTTGCCCTGTCCATACGCAAGACTTGCCAAATTTCTTATCGTTATTCCGTAGTTGTTTTTAAATCTTTATATCTACATTAGTATATTTTTTAATGAATCTTACTTTAGCATTTCCTTATCAGCAAAAACTAGCAAAGCTTAAGCCCTTTTCCCCTTGAATGATTACGTAATACTTGAACGACTCTCTTCTCTCAGTACAGTAGTATGCCGGGGCACACCGTTGAAATGTAATTAGTTAAGAACAGATTAACTAATACCTGAAGAATAAATAAATAGATAAAAACATACTGAAGAGTACAGGTGAAGGAAAGTGAGGGTCTGTTATCGTACTTCTGAGAGAAAAGCAGATGTTTGTTTTACAATCCCTGTAAATTATTGCATAGAAAAACTTTATTTCTTTCTCTTCGTGTTTTCCCACCTACGTAGAGTCGACGTTTCTGAAGAGCCTTCTCCACACTTGTCCTGAACTTCTTCCCCTGACAGACTTTTCTCCTCGAGATCCTTCTTAACCGTATCCATCTTTTTCCTCCTTGGCTTCCCCCTACCTCTCTTGCCCTCCACTTTCATTGCCATCAGTCTTCTGACTACATAGTCGTTTGTTCTCCTCATCACATGTCCATACAACTGCAGTTTTCTTTCTTGTATCTTCTTAGATCTCTCTACAATCTTGTTTTCTCTTACTCTAACATTTCTACCTCTTCTTGTCATCCCACACGTCCAGCGTAGCATTTTCATTTCGGTGATATCTAATCTGTTTTCTTGTGCTTTCTTTATTGACCTTATTTAAAATACCAATATCTCTGAGTTCTCGTCTTTAGCGATTTCTACTACGTCCACGATATTGTATATCAAAAGTACACTACAAAACGTTTAACGTTTAAATCGTCCAAAATTGAACCTTCATATTTTCTCCTTTGTCTCTTCAATTATTATTATTGAACCTAAGCCATAAATTAGGCCGATAAATGAATATTAAAAGAGTTAATTCAAAATACCAGCCACGGCAAGAAAATTAAATGTACCTTCTGTCTAATGATGTAGGTATTTAGGTTACTTTTTCGAGGCAGACGGAACATTGCACGATCCACTGAAAATACAGTCATCTCCTGACTATAACTTGTCGTGTTGTCCGTGTTAAGTGAATTATTCGTGCGTCTCCGCGACGTCATAGTTTTGCGCAACATACGCTAAATTGAATGTTTATTATTTTTTGATTATTGGTAGTAATATTTAAATCCTATTTAAAACAGGATATGAATTCATTGAAAGCAATTCAATCCTTCAGTTCTTTTTCTAGTTTTTTTTCTTTACGTACACCAGATAGGTCAAGGTATCGAAGCAAATTCATTACACGATAATTTTGTCACTTTAAATTTTCAGAACATTTTTTTAAAGAACGAATGCACTTACAATTACCTTGATTACCTTTGTCGCAAAAATGGGATGCGGAAGGTGATTTACTCAGGGTGTGCACCTGCATCATTTCGCATCTCCGTAACGACGTCCATGCTTCTAGCAACATAGTTTCAGGAACTGTTAATATCGCAGATCTACAGATGGTATCGGTGAAGGTATTATTTTTGTAAACTATACAAGATGTGGAATATATGATAGAAGAAAATAATTTCTAAATTTAAAGATATTGGTCTATGTCTTCTTGTTACTTGCGAGTTGTGCCAAGGTAAACATTGAGTTCTTAAGTTCATTTTACTATGCAGATTATTTTCTTACTCTAGTAGTGGACACTTTTGCAGCGAAAGTATTTTAGAAGTAATTAAAGTTCGTAAATTGACACATAACCTGAAGCATGGCAAAATGAACTTATTAAATTAAAACGTTACAGCTAGATATTCAGATCATTCACAAATATCGTAAAAAGCGGTGGAAAGTAACCTCGTTTTAATTATTTTTTCGATTGTTTTCGAAGTCTTAATGGAACTGGTGAGCTTATTAGGATAAAACCTATGGTTTTTGATAATCTTCGGACCATCAGGCATGGACCCAGAGGAGGCCGGGAGCTACCCTAGATCCTTATTGGTTTTTTACTCCCATCCCCACAAAAAAGTTTCAGCCTGAGTTACCCGAAAAGGAAGCTTTTTATCCTCCGACGTCTCAAAACTTGGTCAAGAAACCCAGACATCTGTGAGACAATTGGCGGGTTTCATCAATCTTTGTTAAAACATTTTAAGTAGGTTATGATTCACTAACTAATAATTCGTTAAGTTTTTAAAGAAGATTGGTGAGATTCACCAATATTTTTATATGGTATGTCTATAAGATGTAATATTACAATACGCTGGCTTTTTGTTAATTAAAAGGGTTACTTAAAATTTGCTAAAAAAACGAAAGAACTATTCGACCTGAATTCTTCCTACTTTCCACCGAACCTCCCCCCGAAACTTGGCTCTGTGTCCGCCACTGCGAACCAATCTGTTCAATGGACTCCCCACATAATCTTGTTTTAAGTTTCTATATTAAGCATATCGTATAAAGCACTGTATCGTAAATGGATACTTGTGGCAAAGTCCTGTAACTTTCTTGAAGGCGAGATAAAGAGCTGGTGGTCCATGCACCTGCACTCTACCTCGATTAAATTCGAGCGAGAACCGGACTTAATGATAATAGACCTTTATTGTCCGATTAGAATTAAAATCTCAACTAGAAGGAATTACGGAAGTAAATAAATCTATAAAAACTACATTTAACTTTGATTATTAACTATTCTTTTCTTTTCAGTTTGATTTACGGACACAAATTTGAACTGTTTTGTAGTGAACCATGTTCCAATGCTGGCGCAATATTCTATTAGAAACATCGTTCCACGGTATTGGAGAAGCCGCAAGAAAAAGAAGAACGATTTGTGAAAGGTAATAAATAAATAGATTTTTATTAATAGTTCATGTAAAGCCGGCAGTAAAAAATTGCAGAAGAGATACATAAAACACTAATGAAATGTAACTGAATGATTTAATTAGGTAATATAGAAATATTTCAGCAAAACTTACAAGAGGTAATAAGTGGCACATATAAGTCATTTGACAATTACATGTACCGGTATTTATTAATCGCAATATTAGAAATTGGTCGATACAAGATTTTTTAAATAATCAATGCCGATGCTTTTTTCTACCTTCAATACTCTATATTATTTTCAAGTTTTCTATAACGTAAATAAACATATTGTTACCATAAATACAGAAGGCTGCATGTGAGCGAAAAGAACTGTTTATTTTCAACAGACGAAATCGATTTTTCAATATACGACCTTCTGCAGTTACGGTAACCAATCGTTACTGTAACCGGTGGAGGTTCTATGTTGAAAACTCGATTTTATATGTTGGTAGGCTTGCCAGACGTCTCGGATTTTCAGAACATGTCCCGGTGAGTTTCGTGTTTTCGAATATTTTTCTTCTCACCAGGACAAATTACGAAACCAGCCGAGACGCCGGAACATCTATCTCAAAACCCGGAATTGTCCGGATGAAACCGGAGCGTCAGACAAGCCAATATCGTTGCAAACCTATATACGAAACAAAACTATTTTTTTACTTTTTACTACAAACTGTTCAAGAAAAGTATGTCTTTAAAAATGATTAATTATTACTTTCTGCGTAAAAATGGTTGAAATATAAATAACAGAAACATCCCCTTCTCCAGGCTAAGAGATTCCCAATTTTTGGGAACCGTTATCGCAAATTACCGTTTCTTTGGGTCAGAAACAAGTAACATAAGAGCCGCTTTTGTAGTTTTAGTTTTTTTTTTTTTTTACCTTCATCCTCGATTGAAATTAGTTGCCTTCAAACTAGTTGCCGCCACACTGATGGTCGTTTCAAATCAGCAGGGATAGTCATGAAGAAACCTCCTTGACCGACTTGTGTGAAGGAACCAACGAAGTAACCTTTCCGGAAGTTTAGCCATCTTCTTTACCCTAGAAGACAGAAAGACGTACCTTATGCATATTTTACAAGTATTTCGTGTCTGAAAGACATATTACTAAAACCTCCAGTTAAAGTATGTAGTTTGATTCAACTCATATAGTAATAATACATCCAATATTAATTAAATATTTTTCTTTTCTCAGGTTCACGTGGACAGTTCTCTTCCTAATTGGTATTGTCATCACAGGTTACCTTATTTATAAATCCTGGGAAAAGTTTCAAGATAATCCGGTGGTCGTCACTATAGACAGAAGCTACAATGAATGGAGAATTCCTCTGCCTAGTATTACGCTCTGTCCACCGAAACCTCTCAATCGTCAATCCAAACAAGTAATCAGAGAGTAAGTTAACATACACTTGCCTTATTTACTTTACGATAGTTTCAGATATTGAGCTGTACGCGTAACGATACCCCAGTAGCACATATACGTTGAAAATTGCGTGGATTAAACGTTAGTACTGAAACGTAATTTTAACGTTGTGTATACAGGGTGATTCAGGACCTCTGGTACAAACTTCGGGAGCTGAATCCTCATATCAAAACAAGAAAAAAGTTCATATGAACACGCGGCGTATCATGTGTATTTTCGGCGTTGAAAGGCCCCAAAGACGTCCAAAACTGTATTTCAAGGCGATCGAATACTAATAACTGCAGAAGTGGCGGTTCGTCGTTTCGTCAAAGAAATCATACTTGCTCGTTCAGAAAATGCACGTCAGAGGTGAGGAAAAAGTGCACGAAATATTCCCCGAGTGAAATAAGGGATTCCCCAAGAAATGTACAGCGAATGTGGGTCGAAAAGAGCAAGTAGGGATTACTTCCTATCAGAGAACAACAGCACAGTTGGCACCAGAGGTCCTGAATCACCGTATATATATATATATACCGAAATGTCCGCCTGTTCAACGGTTTATTCGACGTTGAATAATGGTTGAGAAGAAACATTAAAAAACGGACGGTGAAGAAACTGGTTCAGTTTGCCAAATCAGAGCATGGTTGCTGTCTATTGGTATACACATCTAGCTGCATTTTGTCTCTTGCTTTCATCATGATATATTAGTTTTACAACCGTCCTCTGTGAGGTTCGTAGCTGGAAATTTCCTCACTTGTCGTTGGTAGCTCGTCACGCTAACCGCTTAACCAAGGATTCGCCTTCGGAGTCACTACTCCTACTATTCCCTTTATTAATAGGGGAGCTAGGGTACACCCCTATGGACACCCCAGGACTAAATGAAACTAATATTTTCGGAAGGTTAAAACTTCTAGAGATGCGTCACATTAGAAATGTTAACACAAGAAAAAAGTTTTTCGAAGGGTCAAAATCCAAAATGCCCGCCAGCCGCAAAATACATTTTTTAAATCATACCTATGGTACTTAAATTTTTGTAGAGAAAAACTAACACAATGGAATTATGAAACATACCTTGTTTTACTTGGTAAATAACAGACAGTTAGCGAATAATATTGTTAAGCGTATATTGGTCAACGTTTAGATTAAAAAGAAGACGAAATCTAAGAAATTTCAATTTTTTACTTGATTTTGCTTCTAATATTTACACTTTTAACGATGTAGGTTGCTTAAAACTCACAATATCGATAACAAACTTGAGATAAAAGTAGTTGCCTGTTTCATAAGCTTTAAAGCGATGTGTATATTAATATGGCTGAAGAATTACTGTGTTAGCTAATGAGGTAGAAATGAGGTGTATCAGCACGCGAACAATGCTTTATCTTCTACACCCTCCATTCCGAAAGAAACCGAACTTTTGAAAACAAATAGTACCACTAGTGCCATCTGTTGTAATATTTTACCGGTAGATGGCGTAGTCCCTCATTGACAACTGGTATAAATGTCATGACATTTGGATGCACGGCAACAAAGTTATTGCGTTTCAACTGTCAGTGTGTTGTGTACATCGGTCGGAAAATGAGTTTCAAACAACGAGCTGCAATTGAGCTTTGTGTTAAACTGGGTAAACCTTTTACTGAAACGCACCAAATGCTACAAAATGCATATGGTGATGAGTGTCTATCCCGTACGCAAGTTTACGAGTGGTTCAGGCGATTCAAATCGGGTAGAGAGACGCTGGATGATGACGAAAGATCAGGCCGTCCCAGAACCGGATTATCGGAAGAAAACATCGAAAAAGTGCGTGAATTCATCAAACATAACAAAAACGCGTCGGTGAAAGTTATTGAAATGGAATTAGGCATTCCTCAAACAACCGCATACCGCATTTTGACCGAAGTTTTGGGCCTTAAGAAGGTTAATTCGCGGTTTGTACCACACAAACTCACCGAAGACCAAAAAGTTGATCGAATTGCGCATTGCAAAGACATTGTTAAAAGTGCTCGGCAGGATCGAAACTTCTTGAAATCGATTGTAACTGGTGACGAGACGTGGTGTTTTGAATATGAGCCCGAAACAAAGCGGCAAAGTGCTGAATGGAGAGCGCCGGATGAAGGACCACCCAAAAAAAGTCGCTTGGTGAAGTCAAAAGTTAAGGTGATGCTGATTTGTTTTTACGATTTAAAAGGAATTATCCACAAAGAATTTGCTCAGCCCGGCCAGACAGTCACTGGAGAGTTTTACTTGGGCGTCATGAAGCGTTTGCTGGCAAGAATTCGTCGTATTCGGCCCGAATATCGAGAAATCGGCAGTTGGACTCTTTTGGACGATAATGCACCATCACATCGTTCGCGACTTGTAACTGAATTTTTGGTCAAAAATCATTATTCGTTTGCATCATCCGCCCTATTCACCAGATCTCGCTCCGTGCGATTTCTATCTGTTCCCGAAACTGCATTTGGCGATGAAAGGAAAGTGGCACGCATCGATTGAAGCCATTGAGAAGGCGACGACCGCCGTCCTAGAGACCATTCCAATAAAGGACATGGAGAAGTCGTTTGACAACTTGTTGGAGCGTGCAAATATGTGTATCGATGCAGAAGGGGAATACATTGATTAATACAAATGATTTGTTCCAAAATGTACATTGTTTTTTTGTTTTTTTTAAAACGTTCGGTTTCTTTTGGAATGTAGGGTGTATGTGTGCCCTATACCCATTAGGCTGTTGTGAGCTGTCAACGATTTTGACAATTTATCTTTTCTGTGCAGCGGGAAGTAAAATAGGTGATTTATTGGTGGCCTTTTCATGTGATATATCCCCTACCCAGCATGCCAGCTTGTAGTATTTTTTTAGAACCATTCGCCCTCACTCCTCTGTGAGGAGAACTTACGTGGAAAGAAGGCGTAGCTCAGTCTTGCGCAGGCGCAGAGCTCGAACTATAAGTAACACCGATAAGCGCTTCTTCCGTAACTCCCAGCTTGATCTGGTGGTTAATGTATGGGGAAGCTGATCCAGAGGTCCCGGTATCGAATCCTGGCGACGTTACTTTTACATAATTGTTAAAAACAAAATTAACCATTCACTTGTTTATGTAATATGTATATACGAATTAGGAAATTTAATAAAAATGGTGGTTTATTATAGCAAATAGAGGCTACTGAAAGCTAAGATGTATACAAATAAACCAGGGCCCACACACGAGTATGACGTGAGATTCACTTACACTATTATTTTCATACTAGGACGACTTCACACTTCACTTCTCTCAAGGACGAGAGCGCCGCGAGGTAATATAAAGGGGGAGTAGTGTCATGAGCTAGGTGAAAGGTGCACCTACTACCCATATCCAACTGTCGCGAAATGACAAGAAGACAGACTGTGTCGTGAGAACTTGGTACTTAACTGGTGACCCTATAAATTCCAAGACTCCCTACGAGACACGTCAAACAGTAATTGTGCAGAACGATGCGGGGTACCACACAGAGAACAGTTACCATTTCAATGCTTTACAAGGTATACAAGTACTTTGACTAAATGAACTGTGAGGAATGGCGTATTCTTCCCCTTTGGTACGATGGATGGTTTTTTGTCCGCTGCCACTATCAAAAAGGAAACACGATATACTATGACATCCTAACTATGACTCAGTTTATATGGGAAAAACCACGGTAGGGGGTGCAGCCCCCAGTTAGCGGTGGGAATACGCAAAAGTGCCGTTAACTTTCTATTCCACATTGTTTCCATGTGGACTCTCCTTAAAGAGGAGTGAGGGCAAATGGTTCTGAAACCAGTCTTGCTGCCAGCTTGCAACAAGGTTGTCACGTCAAAATTGCTATGTGAGTTGTGGAAAAAAGAAGAAAAGGAGGTACTTCAATTGTAAGCTATTTTCTGTGCTCGGCAAGAGCAAATAGAACCTCATATAAGATCAGTCATATTTATATTAGTTGGAATTTAAATTTAGTGTGCAATTTTAGTTTTTTATATTACTTACTATTGAAGATGTGGTATTTTCAATTGAGTATTATAGGTTATATTTATTATTTTCTGTCAGAGCGTAGTAATAATCGGTTATCATTTTAAAGAAACTTTGTTATGATTTTGTGAATATTTACGAAGCGGAATGACTGCATTAAACTTAAAATTTACTTTTATATTGGAAAAACAATAAAAGAAGAATGATTGTCTTCATATATTGTGTGCTCTTAGTGAGAAATATTGTGAAAGAGAAACTGTAATAGTGAAAAGAGAATTACGAACGTTATTGAGGTTAGTTTGAAATGAAACGAGAACTGCATGAAAAGTTGGCAGGAGAAAGTACTATCCGGATTCACAGCGCGTGCAAGCAGAACTATACAAGACGTACTAGTATCAAAGCTGATCATACATCAATGCAGACCAATAACCTATCTTATCGTTCAACATCTTCAACTTGTTTAAGGAACTCAGAAGGAACGTTCGATTTAAAAAGAAATGGCTTCATTTGTGGAAAACAAATCAGTGTTGGACCTATCAGAGCACAGGAAGTGTTTTAATATGGTTGTGGCTTCAGTAATGAGATAAAATCTTATCAAGGAATTTGACTTACGAAATTATAAGTGGGGTAAAAGGGTAATGGCCAGACTTCTTATTGTGAGTAATTTTGTGTTACCGGAAGTAAAGTACCATGGAAAGTATTCCAAAGACTTTTCAAGAACTAAACCAATTAGGGAGCACGTGGGTCGACCAAAATAGAAACCGGGGAAGTTATTTTGTATGTTGTGTGAGTACATAAAAAACGGTGACGAATACTAGTACAATATGAATGAATTAAAATATATTATGAAACGTGTATCTGGTTAAAGAGGATGTCTGTCATATACTACAATTATCTTTAATAACATTTTAAGGATCGGATAATTGTTTCAAATGTTTCTGGAAGGAAGAATGTATTCTGCTTATCGGATACGGCTCATAAAATTATGTATCAGTGATATAACGACAGGAAAACTGACCCTGCTACCAAACAGTTAAGGATAATGTTAGATGCAGCCGACATCAGACCGATGGCTTATGACTGAAGTATATACCGATTTCATTAATAGCAAGTCTGACGGGCAAAACCTCAATTTAAGTCTTTATGGAGGAAGTAACAACAAAGAAGAATGCTTCTGAATAACAAAAAATTAACAGGAAGTGCATTGTGATAAACCATGCTATGATATCAACTGAAAGACCAAGATTATTCCTGTGCAAACAAGTCTGTTATTAAACCTTCACCGATTATACGGGCCAAAATATCTATTAAATCTATTACCGTCCATTGGAGTTTGCGCATCATACTATGAAACTTATGTATACATGACCTGTCTCGTCAGTGTAGGACTATCAAAAATTAATAGTGAAGGTTTCCTTCAGCATGTGTTTGACATCACAGATGTAAATAGCCGTCCGATGCACAATTTAAGTACGTTCCATGCTATGAAAGGGATCCAATGTAGTACAGCTAGTACCAGTACTAACACTCGGGTAAAGGTTCAACGAATTCAGAGTGATTCTTTTAATCTTGAAGCTATTCGTCTGTGTTAGATCACAAAGAAAAGTGGTGGAAGTGGCCTTAATAACGTGCTTGAGGATTTCATGGAACTTTAAAACTGTCGAAACTCTCAAGAAGCAACTCACCATTTAATTTGATGTGGCTTGTTGGCTTAAACAAGCAACCTCGATGGAATTGTTTCATTAACAACTATGAAACGTGTGAATATATTTATATAATGCCAGTACGATTTTTACATTTGCATCATAGTACTATTTACACGACATTGTGCTTGACAGCAGATCAAAGTAAAAAACTCAGCTAGTCATCATCGTCACTTCTGCTGAATTGAATTGAATTCAATTATGGCCTTTAGGCATCCATAGCTCAGACTGGGATAGGGTAGGAGAAAGAATGAGGACTGCGAACCCGAATAGTAACTTCTCCTTTCAACTTTTCATGCAATCCATCGTTTCGCTTCAAACTAACCTCAATAATGGCCATATCTCTCTTTCACAATTAAAGTCTCTCTCTCACGATATTTCCCACTAAGAGCACACAATAAATCAAAATCAATCATTCTTCTTTTATTGCATTTCCAATCAATAAGTAATTTGTTAAGTTTAATGCATTCCTTCAGGTACGTATATTTTCACAAGATCCTGACAATCTCTTTAAAATGATAATCGATTACTACTCTCTGACAGAAAATAATAAATATAACCTATAACATTTAATGCAGTTTCATAAGAGGTAGACAGTGTGACCTTACAAGTCTGTGTAATTAATGTTCTTAGACTTCTTATATAATAATTATGTAGGATGCTTTCGTTAAAAAATATACTCAAGTTCTTTCTTTACACAGCATTATATATGGAAAAACGTTATCTAATCATATTCACTTCATTATTACTAACTTGCAATGACAACTTCACTTATTTAAAATCTTATCATTATGTAGTCTACTTATGGTAAATTATGTAATCTATGTAATCATGCATCACTCTAAGTTTCTTCGTTTTAAATGCTTTATCAATTATTATTAACACATTTTATAATTTTTATGAATTTTCAACTAACTTTCTAAATAACAAATTGTATAGCTTTATAATTTTTAATCATAGGAATCTTAATTACTCTATCTTTATTAGCAAATTCATGTGTGCATATGCACATGAAAAGATCATCCATTAAAAAGAACTCTATATTTAAGAGTTTTTTAAATCAATGTTGTATATGGAGAAATTTATATTATTTATTAACATAATGTTACAGTATTTATACACTACTCTGAAAACATATACCTATGTACCTACCTACGATAGATTCTTGTATGTTGGTGGAGGATAGATAATAAAATATTTTAGTGGTAAATTTGACCCGTATTGGAGTTACTGGTCTCCCTTCAGGCACCTCCCCAGGTGGCGGATGTGGAAATGCCGACCAGATATAGTGGGTACCGGAAATATTCCGGAGTAGACCAGAACCAGTACTGCTGTCTTGCAGTTAGTAGAGGGATCTACAAAGGCTAGGGAAGAAAATCTCGAACAAAAACATCATGGCGAGGGAAAGCAGTATTACCATTACCACTCTGAGGCTGAAGATGAATGACATTGGCAAGGCTCAGAGATGGACAGTGGACGACATCTTGAATGTCTGCTTTTACTGCGAAGTCGTAGAGCTGACAACTGTACACCGCTAAAACGTGGCAAGAAATAGTAACAGATGGTTCATGGATTCTCCTGGGATAAAATATTCTGGAGTTCAACTAGTCCCTCATTCGGATCTCCGGGTTGAGACTGCTTCAGGGAGCTCCAAGAACAGGATTAAGAAAGATCTTAGAATAGGAACGTGGAACGTACGATCGTTGTACAAAACGGGATCTCTTCAAGTGGCGGTACGCGAGACCGAGAAGTACGAGTTGGACATATTACCAATACAAGAAGTCCGGTGGGAGGGTGAAGACAGCATCCGACAGGGCAAGTACACTTTCTACTATGGTGGAACACAGCCTCGCGATTTCGGAACAGGATTCCTCATTAAGAACAGTTTCCTCCCGGTAGTTCAGATTATAGAGTTCGTCAACGGAAGACTATCACACGTTACGATATGTATCCGATGGTGCAACATGGTTTTAATAAATGTCTATGCTCCGACCGAGCAGGCTAATGATAACGACAAAGATACATTTTATGAGGAGCTAGAAAGGTTGTTTGACCGATTACCCAAATATAATACGAAAATTGTGTTTGATGATTTCAACGCTAAGGTAGGTAGGCAGGAAAAATATAGACCTACTATAGGCAAATACAGCTTTCACGAAATCATCAACAGTAATGGAGAAAGACTGATAACTTAAGCGATTTCGAAAAACGTATTAGTGAAGAGCATATAGTTCCAGCACAAGTATACATGAGTATTTCCGGATGGCAAATCGATCAACCAGATCGATGACGTATTAGTAGATAGAAGAAGACATACAATAATATAATGAATGTTAATTGTTACACATGAGCGGAAGATGACACCGACCATCAGTTAGTGATCACAAAAGTGAGGGAAAAGTTATGCATCGGGAACAGAGAAAGCCAAGGATCAAAACAACTTAAATTCGAAGTTAGAAAATTAGATAATCCAAGCGAAAAAGCAGACTACCAGCTCGAAATCTCATATAGGTTCGAAATCTTAGTGGACTCGAGCAGTAATAAAGATGAAATTAATAGTGAAATTGATGTAAGTAAGATGTGGAAGGCAATTCGTGATACAGTGAAGGATGCAGCGAAGGTATGTGTAGGTAAGAAGAAACATCAGAAAAACAAGCTATGTGGTTTGATAAATGATGCCTTAAACTCCACGATGAACGAAAACAAGCAATGCAGCGATGGCTAAGTAATAAAAGCGAAGCAACCACTACGGTAACGCGAAACGCAACGCCACACGTGGGTTCAGAAGCAAAAAGCGAGAATATCTGACGCAGGAGATAGAGGCAAACGGGAAGACAAATAACATACGAGATCTATACAAAGGGGTAAACTCGTTAAGGAAAGGTTACCAGCCGAGGTTAGGGATAATACGATCGAGAGATCTGCAGGCGGATCGGACTAAAATTATCGATATGTTGAAAAGTTATTTCGACAAAGTTCTTAATGTACACAACAGAAAACGAGAGGAATTTGAAATCTATACCGCAGAACCGTGGATACCCGAACCTAGCGAGATCGAAGTCGAAATTTCGATTAAGAAATTTAAGAAATTCAAATAACCGGGAATAGTCAATATTCCAGCAGAATTAATTAAAGCGGGAGGAACGGTACTAATCAAGGAACTCCATAAATTGATAAACGTTATATGGAGAAAGGAGGAGCTTCCAAAGAAATGGAAAACCTCAATAATATTTCCGGTTTATAAAAAAGCTATAAATTGGACTGTAATAATTACCGCGGAATCTCGTTACTCCCAACATGTTACAAATTATTGAGTAATATACTGATAACTCGCCTAAGTGTATACGTAGATAAAATAATTGGATATCCACCAGTGCGGATTTAGAGGAAATATATCAACTACAGACCAGACTTTCGCCTTGAGACAAATCTTGGAGAAGAAATGGGAATACAATGGGATTGTTCACCAGCTAATCTGATTTTAAGAAGGCTTATGATTCTATTAAAAGGGAAAAGCTGTACAGTATCCTGGCACAATTTGGAATTCAGAAGAAACTTGTTCAACTTATGAAAATGTGTCTCAGCGACCCCATAAACAGAGTACGGGTAGGTAATAATATGTCAGATAGTTTCAAGATTCGCAACAGATTGAAACAAAGTGATGCCTTGTCACCACTACTGTTTGGCTTTACTTTAGAATATGCGATTTAAAAAAAAAAAGACAAAAGGGACTAACGTTGAATGGCTTGAATCAACTGTTCGTGTACGCGGACGATGTAGATTTAATAGGGGGAAGATACAAATGCACTGCAAAGTAACACCAATGTCTTAGTAGAAGCGTGCGATGAAAGAGGTCTACCGGTAAACATAGATAAAACAAAATACATGAGAACAAGCCGCAACACACGGAATAGCGGAAATAGGTACATAACAATTAAGAATGAGAACGAATATATAGTAAACAAATTTAAATACTTGGGAACATACGTAATAAGCAAAAACGAGGTAACGGAAGAAATGAAAACGTCGTTTACTATGGGCAAGGTATGTCTCTGTTCAGATAAGAAACTCCTAACCTCGCGATCAAGGAAGTTGAAATTGAAAATATACAAAACGGTTATTCTGCCGGTAATACTTTACGGTTGCGTAAGTTGAAGTACGACCCCAGCAGATGAACATAAATTACGTGTGTTTGAAAATAAAGTTTTAAGAAAGATATACGTTCCGAAACGGGACGAAATGACTGGAGAATGGAGGACTGTACGACTCACCCGATGTTGTAAGAATAATGAAATTACGACGACTAAAATGAGCTGCTCATGTAGCTCGGATGGGGGGAAAATGAAGATTATATTCTATCTTGGTTGGAAAGCCGAAGGGAAAGAGACCATTTGGAAGACCAAAACGACCTTTGGGGGGTACAATATTAGAAGGAATCTTCGAGAAGTAGGTGTTTGTGATGAAAACTGACTTGATCTTGCCCAGGATAGATCCCAATGGCGAACATTTGTTACTACGGCGTTCCGTATAAGCCATGGAGTTACTAAGTAAGTTTGACTTCCAAGTGGCAGCGGCGTAAGTGCAAGGGAAAAGAGAAAATAGAAAATTGTGTAAAGAAATGAAATTTCTGAGATTTCGTTATGTTTTTCTTCTAATCGTAGACCAATATACACGCCGACCGGGTGGCCGTGCGGTCTGCGGCGGTAGGCCAACGGCTCGAAGGTCCCGGGTTCGAGTCCCGGCAGGGGCGTGGGTGTGGATTTTAATAGCGAAGGGACGAATCGTGACGGGCCGAAGTCCAAAGTTACTAGATTGGGCCATATAAAAATAAAGTTAACTAAAGTTTTTACCAATATACACATAACTATTTTATTCGTTATTTGTCTGTTATCTACCAAATTAAACAAGGCATGTTTCACAATTCCAATGTTGTTAGTTTTTCTGCAAAAAAGAAAAGTAATACAGGTATGTTTTTTTTAAAATGTATGTTGCGGCTGGCGACCACATTAGATTTTCACCCTTCGGATCACTTTTTTCTTGTGTTAACATTTCTAATGAGAATTAAGGAAGATTTTAGTTCCTGAAAATATTAGTTTCATTTAGTCCTGGGAGGGGGGGGGGGTCAATATTGCCTAGCTGCTCCTCTATTATGTTACGAAAACGTTAGGGTCTATCTGTAGTCACCACAAATCCAGCCACAGATCTGTCGTTTCACCATCATGTAACAATAAGAATAAATAATGCTTTCCTCTTTCTTTGTTATATGCAGTTTTTCTTTAACACTTTGACCATCACTGCGCTATTAAATTTGTATTTTTCAATAAGTGTAGTATGTCGCCTTAGGAAATCGCATATAAAGCGAACGAAATTAAATGTTCGTTGAAATATGGATGGAAATTCAACGTATTTTCAACATGCAAAAGAGGACACAAAATAATAATTGATGGCATTTAATTAGTTATTAATTACAATTTTGTTCCATTAAATTAGAAAGTATTCCAAGAAACGAAATCTATACCATAGTTAAAAATAACAGTTGAATTCAAGTCGAACTAACATCTTATCAACAAGACCAAGTCTTTGTTGAAATATTATTTAAAATTAAACTTACTTTTTTCAACGGATAACGGTTAATGAACGAAATAAACCAAAAATCAACGTTCAAAATATGTCTTTGTGCTACTGGGAACTGGGACGCCAGAGCAAACATTTAACCTTCTTCGTCCCCTTTCTGTTTAATCTTAAATATCAGCTTATGGTATCAGTGATGTCGTATTTTTTTATTGAGGAAAAGAACGATAACTTACCTGGAACACTACCGTTAGTCAGGAAAATAGTTTCCATCGTACTCCCAAACATTCTGCCACCTGTCAACCAGTTGATGAATCTCCTGCTGAAGGAGGTTACATATTTTGGAGGCAAAGAACTGGATCACTGTTCGTCGCACGTCATCCTCAGTTTGCAGTGTTTTCCTCAAAAGGTAGTTTTGCAGGCTGCGAAAAAGACAGTAGTCTGTTCTTGCACGTTCTTGTGAAAACGCCGGGTGGGGGAGTTTCTTTCAGTCACATTCCTCGATCGTAGCATAGGTCCTTCTTGCAGTATCTGGGTGCACGTTATCACCGTGGGTGAGTACATCCATGTAACCAGAGAAGGACATTTGTCAAAGAATGCAGTCCGTAGGCGTTCAAGCGGCTGACAGTAGGCATCTGCATTGATGGTCTGGTTACATGGCAAGAACTCACAATGGATATCCCACCAAACGCTAAACACCACTTTGCAGGGGTGGAGATCCTGTTTTGGTACAGTTCCTGAGGCCCTCCATTTAGGTACCCACTGCCGTTTGCGTGTAATGTTATAATAAAGGACCACTTTTCAACCCCTGTCACCATTCTGTTCGGAAAGGCTCGTGTGTGTGACGGGTGAGCAGGGAACTGCATATGTCAACTCGTTGGTGCTTCTGTGGAGGCGTTAGCGCATGGAACACCCATTTTCCGAGTTTCGACACGTACCCAAGGTCTTGCAGATGACAATGAACAGTCGAATGGGTGACATGAAGTTCGCTGGCCATTTCTTCAACAGTTTGCATTGGATTTGCCTCCACCGCTGCTCACAAGGCATCATTGTCCAGCTACAGAGGTCTCCCTTCTCGTGCCTTATCGGTGAGGCTGGTGTCCCCAGATCGAAACCTCTAGAACCACCTCTGGCACTTTCGCACATCAACAATACCCTGACCATATACGGTATTGATGTTTCATGCCACTGCGCTGACTGGATGTCCCTGGTGTAATTAATACAGCTTGACGTGACGTATGTGGTACTCCGACACTATCATGATCAAACACAAGCCACATTTGCAAAACATGGAGTAGACCGTTCTCCTTCTATACACGGCTGCACAATCAAGTGCCCTATATGACAGCTATGGCACGTTCCGTCTACTTCACTATTCGTTCGTCAGATGGCGTCATTGCAGCAATCATCGTATATACAATATTACTTATTGGATAAGCTGATATACAGAACTTTCAGTTCTAACTCAGTTTTCTACACTTGTTGTCGCTGTGCGGTCCGTCTTTTTTAAGTCCTAAGGCCGGATTTCCTTGCAGACACTCGCCACGTGCTTTGCCTCTGTGAGTAGCCAATAGAAATTGATGTTACACGCAGAACACACACTTACTTAAACACGAGTTTTAATTGGCTATTCAGCAAAATTGTAAGCAAAGCACGCTGCGAGCGCCTCCATGAAACGCGGGGTTAATTCTTGAGTTATGGACGTAAAGGACTGAGCACATAATACCACATCGTAAATTTGCAAGAACTAAGATGTAAATAAAAAACTTCCACACGGATAACAAGTATTACAACTTAGTTAGAACTGACATTTTGATCCATATTGGATTAGACTGGAAGTGGACGATAGAGTTTAACTGTTCAGTCCTCTCCATTGCTTCATATACTCATTATTTTTTAATGGTATCGATCAGTCCTGTGTCGTTTTAGATATAAGTCAGTGGTCTCAGGAACGAAATTAAATTATCTGAAAAGCGTTGTAGAATATTCTTTTGAACGTTTCTCCTGCTGCTTGGCCCATTAGCGATCCTAACACTTTATACCTCTGTTAATTTCACTTAGGGACAGTTATACAGGACATTTTAATCTCGATTTAAGATAATACGCTACTTAACGAGCCATAACTAAATGAATTTCCGTTCTCGCCAAAATTGAGTTTCTAACTTTAGCCAAAATAACAATTCCTATAGGTCTTCTGACTGCTTCCCTGATTATTGTGAGGCGCTAACAAGAAATACCGAAAGATACAAATTCATTTAACATACAGGACAGAAGAGAACAAATTCAACTTAATACGTGTGTGTGTAGAAATTCGAGATTTTGAACAAAATAGTTACAAAGTCTTTGATCGTTATAACGTGCAAGATAATATTAATGGCTGCAAAGCCACTGCATTGAAATATATCTGTAAGATGATTTAGTCCATCATCGAACTAATAAATTTAACAGAAGCAATAACTACAATATAGTCACTTGTTCAAAGATGGCATCCTTATGGACATTTTGTGAAATGGCAACTAAATAAACTAGGCATCAAAGGTTCTGTTCACTACATTGATATCTTACCTTTACAATGATTTTATTTATCATGTATCATGATATGACATAATCAGGAGATGACCTTGTTTGAACATCGGATAAAACCTATAGCATGCCATCATTGGTAAAACTTATCGGTTTCCAGTACATTCACCACTCGACACCATATATCCGAAACAGTTCTCATGAAGCCACAGTTGACAATTCTTGCACTGAACTGAAACCAATTTTTTAGTCTATCGATTTATAGTAATATCTATCACACTTGCCCCAGAAATCTGTACTCCTTTCTATAAACTTTTTGCGAGCGGCATCGTTCCTAATTCCAATCTTCGATTGTTGTCTTGACTTCTTCCCTTTCCTTTCATCACAGATTAATTATTTTCATGCCAGGTCCTGCGAGGTTCCAAACTTACCAATTTTCAGTCCTTGAAACTCAAGGTACCGACATTAAATCCAATAGCTACAGTAAGTTTCTATATTGATTTATAGTGATTTTCCATGAGACAAGCATGGGCTGACTTTACAGTCAGGGTCATTTTACCCGAACATGCTCCCCTATTTGAAGTCGCCACTCTGGCTCTGATGTGTGTACAGCCTCTGCAGTGGAATCTAATAGGTATCTAATACCACTACCAGTAATGATTCTAGTAAAGTGATCCGTTTTTCCAACATTACTGAAGTACATTGTACTATGTTTCTTACAAGCTAGCCCTATTAACAAACTCTGATTTCAGATCAGATTAAAAATTACCTTAAAGTTTACGTATGCTTTTGCGTTTGTGAACGATGTGTATTTCTCACTTGATACAGCAATCACCATCTCTCGCAGTCCACTTGAAGTAGAGCTGACGGTGAATTCGTAAAGTACAGCGACTTTTACGCTCATTCATGAGGAAGGTACTATGAGTACCGAGGGGGGCCAACTTTGCACAGCAGACATGGCACTCTGCAGCCATGGAATTCTCCAAGAGTACCTTTTAGTTGAAGAGCTTGTCAGGAAATTTATTCAATATTAGTTTGAAGGAGGATAAACATTCTGTACCCTAGCAGGGACCGCCAGATAGTTTAACACTATTTTATCACCGACTCGCTTACTTTTACTACAAGTAAATACTTGGCAAACATTTTATGTTTCAACACAAAATTAGTATTTGTTAGCGCGTTAAGTTAATGTCCTATGTTTACGTTTGATTGGAACATTATAACCACAACTATTTCAGTTTAGCCTAACACTAGAAATGGTTGCTTTAAAGAGATTATTTAGGTAAATAAGAAAAACAGAAGACTCAAGGGCAGCGTAGAGTAACACCACAACCTTCAAATTTGGTCAACTGATCGATACAAATAACAAAAAGTTCAATCTTAGTGCAATAAAAGAATATAATGAGTTCTAGAAACTTTATCTGTTTGTATTTTTAATGTACCCATATCACTAAATACAATTATTAAGAATTTGCTCTTTTGTTATTAAAGGACTTTCGGAAATGTTGACAAAAAGAAGCAGAAGTATTACAGATCTTTCCTTCAGGACGTGGCTAACCTCAGTGCCTCCAACATGATGACTATGATCAAATATGAGAATGATGAATCACTGATTAAGGTTGATGTAACTGATCTACAAAGCAAGGTATTATAAATTTTACTTCATTACAATTTACGAATACAAGGCTAGGATCCCCAGGAGCACACACGTTGATTAAACGGTTTTATCAACGTTTAATCAACATGTGTGCTATTGTGGATTGGCCGTTTTCACACGTTGCGGCATTCCGATCATATCGTATGGAGAGGTCACCGCTCAAACTTGTGAAAGGATTGAGTCCCCGTATAGCAGAGTGGTTATCACTAGCTTTCAAAGCATGGTCTCAGGTTTAAATCCTGTACAGGGCCTCAATTTGAATGAAGTGGTTTCGAACCTCCCCTTAACAAAAAACTGTAGGTCTCGTCTTGAACTTCACAAGCTCGTTTAGGGCGTCTAACACTATAATTCAGTAGTGACGGGCTTTGGCCAAGCAGTGAATTTCACTGAGCGTTTGAATGTTTTGCAGCAAAATAGTATTTTGCTTTTCATTGACCAATTTCACTAGTAGTATAGGTAGATTATAATTTCGCTTACCTATCTTCATTTTTTTTATTTTTACCTTGGACAAGTTATAGAAATCAATCTGAAATAACGAAATATCTTGTTTCACATTTCCTCACTCATCTCTTTATCTTTATGGTCATTTTCCACACAGACCTGACCGGTTTTCCACCAGGTCAATCGAATCAAGTACATCATAATTACTTTCCGCCATTCTCACCGAAAGGATAATCACAACTACACGAGACCACGTCACAAATACTGTATCGTATGAATGTGACAAAGTTTTACCGTGCGAAAATGCGCCGTTTGATTACATTGTTTTCTGTATACACAATATCCCATATCTTTAGGAATATTATCAAGTGTGTTGTGTGAATAATTCCATATCATGTCGTGCCGTGTCTTATCGTTAGGTATCTAATTAGCCCATTTAAAAACAGGGTTTTGTGCCCTCATCGTATGTTGTCATGTAACATATGGAAGCGGTGTAATAATGTATCTGTTGGAATTGTGTTTGTGCAAAACTCTACAGGTAAAACGGTAAATTTAAAAAAAACCTTAGATATAAGGAAAAGGATATGTTTATACTACAGCTACACGATATAAAATAACATTAATTAAGCTCATTTGATATTTCCTCCATAGCCATTTATTCTATTTGCAGTTAAATATTGGAATACATTGTCAGAACTAATTATCTTCATGAAATTATTCAAACTTTTAAAAACAGTTAGCGAAATGTTTCTTCGATGAACTAAATTATTATGATTTGGTGTAAATGATTAGTGTGTACTATAAAGATAATTTTCTTTCCATGTCACATTTGAGTATTATTTGTTGCTGTCATAATAATTCAGTTTTGTAACCAATAAACTAGTCCCCTACCTTTTGTTTATATACAATCCTCAGGCGTTGAAGTACCTGTCAAACTTTAATGTAAATTCATTTTCCGTAATTTTGATCGAATTTCATTTCTGATATTTATGTAGGAAATTGCACAAATATGCTTTGAGTAAACTAGGTCTACTACTGTTTGATTTCTATAGGCTTGCCCGAGAATAAATAGTTTCCATTTGGTTCTTTCCTTTGAAGTATTAGATCTGGTTAGGTTAGATCGATTGTAGTCTCTATTCAGTTCAAACATAAGTTGCAAGTAGCTGCAAATCAAATACAACAAACCTAAGAATAATATGAGATATACGTAACACTAGCGATACCATAACTAGGGCAGAACTATTTCATGACTCATTAAAATTTTACCGTAAATACTCAGTAAATCACATGGAGTATATAGATGTTTGCTAACATTTTGTGAAAACTTGATTTTTTTTTCACGAATTACTCACAAAATGTGAACATTTTGCTTCCATCCACGAATTCTAAGCTCTATTCAAGAAATCCCATTTTTATTAATTCCCTCACGAAAATAATGCTTAAATAATCGTAATAAATATATAACTCGTCTTTAAAAATCAATCACCGGGCTCGCGTACCACGGAGAATATTAGAATGCAGTACACTGAATCCTCAATAGGTGGCAGCATTTGCGAACACAGTTGGACATCTTGCGGGAAAAATGTGAACTACATGATGACAAAGTAATTCAGAACTTAAGTGTGCAAGCAGCAACAATATAGACATAAGTATCATATCTCGCAGGTGTATTGAAAGCCATTTAGAATCTGGTTTGAAATGTAGACTGTGAGAGATGTCTTTCCTGTGTGATGACCAACAATCCAGGTATCTAGTCATTGCTTGTGAGGGCCCGCCAGTGTATGGAGACTAATGGAGACATTTTTGAGTATATGCTCTGAAACATTTTCATACCGGCGGTGACTTACAGTGACCTGTAACTGTAATTTTTCTGTAATTTTCTCTAGTGCTAGTGCTTCAGACACCGATACCACTTGTCATCCTTGCGAAACCTTTAACTAAGTATATTTCTAAAATGAAGTCATAAAATATATATGTTTATATGGACATTTCTGCTGTACTAGTCCAGTACAATCACCTCCCAGAATATTTACCTTTCCTCCTGAAACACCATATATATATTAGAGATGGGTCGTTACCAGAATATCTCGATACTCGATACCGATACTTATTTCTGACCGTCGATACTCGATACTTTCCTCAACATTGTTCTAAAATGATATATATTTAATTAAATGTAATTAATATATAAATTAGAGGTAGGTCGATATCAGAATTTCTCGATACTCGATACTGGTATTTATTTTTTGTCCTTCGGTACTTGGTACTTTCTTCCACATTGCTCTACCTCACACAACACAGGCACATTCCAGAAATATGCTACGTATATCTCATGGGTATTCTACGATATTTTTGGTATATGCGTAGATTGTTCTACGAATATCTGAATGTCCGGAATGAGCGCATATACTAAGGATATCCATGGTCATATTCCAAGTATATTCTACGAATATGTCGAGAACAATTATACTTTGGAGATTATTTTCTGAATATTCCTGAAACTGCAACCCACAATATCCTTTCAATATTCTAAAAAGAATATCCTAGGAATATCCTTATTTGATTCCAAACGTTCTGGGACATTATACGCATATTGTAGATCTAAATCGGATATCCTGTGCTATTTTGGACAATGCAATGATACCTATGTAATCAAAAGTAACATAAATGTAATATTTTCTATCGTTTAACAGTTCTACTGTATTCTTCTATCTTAAATACCTACAATGATTTTGTATAATTTGATCTTAAATACAGTGTACCTCAGTTATAGCGACATCGGTTATAACGATACCTTGCCTATAGTGTCAGATATTCTGTGGTGTTAACATATTTCTCATAACTACATACACCTCGGTTACAATGATATTCGGTTATAACGACACAATTTTTCAAGTCCCTTAGATGTCGTTACAACCAAGCTCTATTCTACAGAATTCTTTACAACTTTGTTTTACACAAGAGTGGAAGTCGTCTTTTTAAACTGTTAAAGTTAATACTTCCTTCACTTAATAGGGTATATGAAAATATAAGAACACCAACAATAACATCTAAAAATACATTGACTGGATGTTATAGGTTTTTTGTTAAGGAATACGACCATTTCCCCTATGTTGGAATCAAGTTGACTTTCGTCACGCTTTTTCTGTCACTTCAGTGACTTCGGATTGTTCTGTTTTGAGGATTGTGCTCATAGGAGCCAGTCGGGATAGACACATCCAGGTAAATTGCTCTCTCTCTCTCTCACTGACACACCGAAAATATTAGGAAACCATTATTATATGGTTGTTTTAAAACATGAGCTAGTGGTTGTTTTGTAGTTTCAAACCTAAAAAAAAAACAGCATTCTATCTGCCATCTTTTCTTCACGCACATTTGACCGATAGTACAAATTGTGTATCTTCTTATTTTATGACGGTATGTGGGTATATTTATGTGTGTGTAGCTGGATAGCCCTGAGGAATAGTGAATTACAGAAAGGACGTCGGTTTACAGGATCCGTAAGCTAAGGAAAGATTAATTTACAATGAAGAAATAATTCAACCGCTGTCCTGAAACTTGAGACGAGGATCTCCTTTTTCGGTGTAGAAGAGGCCATGCTAGGCGTTGAAGAACTAGAGGACAATAAAATGTCTCACCAACTGATCTTTTCTTTTCAGTTGTCTTCTCCCGCAACATATGAAAGGAGGAAACTTTCTTCAAAGTATTTTTCTTTTGAATTCTCAAGAACCTTTTTGTTGCAGTATTTTATATGAAGAGAAAGAGAATTATTGTATAAGTTTTACTTACCCTGCTTATTATTTCCTTCAGCATAACGCAAAGTGAGCGCGAGAAAACAAACAAATATAGGATGGAGTGAGGGCCTGAAATCGGACAGTTTTCTGTTTCGATTCTTTTTGTGTGTGTACGAATGCTTTCATTCAGTACTCAATATTTCTTAAACCGTTATGAATTTCTTCTCCTACATTTCTAGAATTTTATATCTCAACAAATAGAGATGGGTCGCTATCAGAATTTCTTGTTCTCCCGATACTTATTTCTAAACTTCGATATCCCATACTTTTTTTGAAAATGTTTCTCACTGTATTAAATTCATATTCCATACATTATTTCAAATAAAAATGTAAGCGTATTGCTTTCCTATAATTTAACTCTGTCCTGAGTCATAGATGCCTAAAGGACATAATTAAATTTAAATTCAAAGATGTAAGTTATAGACCAAACGTTCTACCATGAGATTATTTTCAGAGAAAGACATTAGTCTAAAATATAGAAGTATCGAAAAGGTATCGACTCCATTAGTTGAGGTATTGACCGATACCAATATGGAAGTATATGTAGTATCGAGGTATCGAAAGTATCATGAACCCATCACTAATACAATATATATATATTACAATTAAAGTTTCACATAAAATACAGAAAGAGTGTGCAAATAAGAATAAATAAATTGTTGCATTACATTTACGGAATTTTCACTCTGTTTCTGTTTTTTACCTGAATATTCAACTGTACTATGTAAATTAGCAAATTTTAAATAAATGAAGCAAAAATAATACGATTGAAAGAATAAAAAAGCCACAGTACAGAGCACTAGCATTCATTTTAGATGTCAAAACCTATTCTAACACATAACATTTAGACAAGTACTACAGAATAAGTTAAAAAAAATAATATGACCACGACTCAAACACGAGCGTTTCACACCCCAAGCAAACACTCTTCCATTTCTCAACGAGGGCTCCGCGCTACGAATCGTGCTTCCAGCACAAATCGTTTCTAAGATATCTTTCTGAGAGGTTTTACATGTTGTTCTCCTCGTAAGTTGAAGTACTCATTCTGAGTTATCCTCATAAGATAACTTTGCTAAACTCGTATCCTTAAATTTTCCTAATAGTCATTTATTTGTATCTCAATATAAACCAACTTTATGTCAATTAATGTTGTTCCCGTTACGATACTTCTTTCATTTGCTGCTCATACGCATCTATCAACCAAGTAATATGATTCAAACAGCAATAGAGATATTGTCAAACCTGTAGGTCATGAACTAATATTTTTCAATGAGCTATACATATGATTTTCCGAGCAATGTGAAATTTAACTATAATTATTTAGAAATCACAACTATGCAACAATATCAGATATACCCAACTTAGCACAAGAGTGTCGTTGCAGTAGCACTATGATGGCTACCATTACTATAAATTTTAACAATATAGTTTATCAATGGAAATATAGCTCTATTTACTATTTCTTTATTTTTGGTTTTGATTCTTTTAGTTGCTCTTTTGTTTCTAAACGTACTGTAGTGCATTGTGTGAACAAATATTCTAATTTGCCCACAAGTAACGCCGCATATATATTCGCTTTGTCTTGTTTTCTGTTTTCAAACTTCGGAGTAGCGAAGAAACGTCCGAAGATTTCACCGTTCTGAGACAATCCTCACGAACATGTGCACGCATAGAAATAACGTCTAGTGTGGACTCACCATAAACCACAATACTTAGATAATTTCTGTGAACATGTGTATAAAATGTGTACAATTTTTTTTTGAAAGTTTATAAAACATATTTGATCTTCAATTTGACTTTCTTGTTTTTTAGATAAGATCTAAGCCAAAATGGTCAGTAGTGCATTCTTTTGAGGAAGTCTTGATTTCGGGACAATTTTTAAACAATATACATGGCTCCTGTTTAGCATACAATTCAGCATTGCCTACCTTAGCAAGGTAAGAACGGTATGATTTGTCAATCTATGAAATGTTTGTGCAAATATTTTTTCTTTTTTATCAAAGTCTGGAAAGAAATGTCTCTAATTTAATGTCCGTATCTAAGAGCTGATTTTCTTGCAAGCAACATACGGTTTCAAGTAACATAGAAAAGAACTTTTTTTAAAAAAAAAAACTTTTTATTTTTCCATTACAGGGTGCGTCAAAACTCCCTACCACCCCTTATAGAATTAAAGCGAGTGTAGATTGCGGGAATTGGTAATTGTAAGGACATGTTAGGTCTAGGGAGAACCTTTATGGTGCGTGTCAGGTATTGCCCATTCCTGACTGGTGAGAGGGGTCTTAGCATGGACGTAAGAATGTAATAGGACTAGTAACAAGACAAAATTTATGGGCCGGAAGTGCGCCTTGCCGCCATGTTGAATTGACCAAAACATTGCAATTGGCCATAAGAAGTAATGTTAATTGAGCCACTTTTAATTACAAATTTTAAATTTACGTGAAATAATTTAAGGTACATGAAGGTTGCGTCTGATGAAGTCGACGAAGAGGAGGTACGTGTGAAGATAAACAGGTAAGCAATATTTAAGTTTTCTCTTCAATAATAGTGAAATAATATCAGGTTTCAAGATTTGAATGATCACTGCTCTTGAGAAGGAAGTGTATTGCTATAACACTTATTTTATAATAATTAGTAGTTAAGGACAAATTTAGATAATTAAAATTTATTTGCACATTCATAATATCGTTTGCTTCCTTTCCAGGAAGTATGCGCGATCCGCCATGTTGGAATGACAAACTGCACTCTCACCCGTCCCATTTTTATAACATTGAGTGAATTGCTTGTTACTAGTCCTATTATATTCTTACGTCCATGGGTCTTAGCTTCAGCGCGGGGTGCAGTGGGAAGTGTTCAAGCAATCAGCGCCTTTCAGCAGGAGAAGTCAGCAGTGTTGCCAGCAGCGTTCGTGTTTATCGAGAGTTCATTATTGTAGGAGGAAATACCCTGCCAGACACTTCTTGTAATTCCTCACATAATGCCGTTCTTCTCCTGCATATAGATATGTAAAACACCTTGTGCACGATACTATTTTTGCCTTATCCCCTCACCAGTATTTTCGTATTTCCATTAAAACAGTCTGAAACCTGGTTCTAAAATAGCGTTGAGCCTAATGTAAATAATATGCTTTAAGTACTTCATTATCAGGCAATAATGTTAGTTCATTACCAAGCAAAGAATCTTTCATTTTATATACCATTGCGGTTTAGCTATCGGAAGATCTTTACTTAAAACATATATTTATGGCGTTTAGACATCTCTGACTCAGACTCTACACTGTAAAAGGAAATGTTTATTAAAATTAAGGGGAAGAAAGTTTTTATCAGTGCTCCGAGGAGCAATTTTCTTAGCAATGATATATCACCATGCTCATTTAATTTCAAAATCGAAATATTGATAGAAATAATCTATCAACTTGCTAGAATAGAAACGAGCTTAGTCAGTCTTATTTCAAATTAAATAAGAATGTTTATATCTCATTTCTACAAAAAAATCTTTCTGGATGCACAGATAAGAACTTCTTTTTCAATTTTAAGGAACTGCTTTTACCTTTTGCGGAAATGTTTTTATTGTTTATCATTTCTACAGGGAAGAATCACATCTACTTGCCAATACTTGAAAACTAGTGGAAAACAACAGACTCTGCAAAATGTTTGTCAAATAGATGTCGGACGTCTTGAGTTTGTGTTGTGGATTTGGGTACCGTAAGAGTCCTTCAAAATTAAAGAAACCAACAACGCAATTCAAGACGGGTAATTTGTAGTCGCTCTCCTTTGCTCTTATTTCCCTATTTGTTTGCATTTATTACCTTGTTTCCTGTAGTAGCTACCTTTTGCCCCGTTGCCATAATTTGAACCATTTCAACCTGTCCGACCGAGACAATCTGTCTCATCACAAAGAAAACATGAAAAGTATACTGAAGAGCGACCAAGACCTCTGGCTCTTTTCTGATGATAAGAGCAATAAACGTCCCTCCGTGTGGTTCAGTTTCAAGCGGATTCTATACTGTCGTCAAAGAAGAAAGCAGATTTTTTTGTCAATGTAGCTTCTCTGCTTTACAATTTGTTCAGAAAAATGATTTGCTGCTATAAAGGATAGGACAACAATAATAAATTGTTGGTACAACACGTACAATAAAAATGTGGTTTATTGCCTGGAACAGTCCCATCGCCTAATCCGCCAAAACTTCCAGCAACTTTGTGTATATAAGAAGTGGTTCAGTGTTGAGAGATTATTGTGGTTGTGAAAGTGTCGTGCTAGAAGCTCTATATTTCAGTTTGCTTTAATGGCGACGCGTCAGCACCCAATGTAACAATGTCAATGGCTGCTTCATAATAACCATGCCTTGACTATCCATCCGATCGAAGATTTATATATATGTATGTATGTAAGCGGCCCTGGCTCAGTTGGTAGAGTGTTGGCTTCGCATTCTGGAAGTCCTGGGTTCGATACCAGCTGGCACCTATCCTGACTGTTTTTCCGGGCTTTCCCCTGATACCATTCAGATAATGGGATCGTACATTCAACTTAGGCCCTGGTCGATTCCTTCCCTCATATTTCCCCTGCAGTATCCCGGCCTGAGCCATAGATGCCTAAAAGCCAGAAAGAGATTCATATATCTCAATTTTATATGGGTGATACATGTGTGGTTATATTTTATGGGTGGTGAGGAATAGCGATTATGATTTCAATATTTGATACCATCCAGGCATTCAGCTAGCAAGACTTAGGAGACACCAGGCACGTATCCAGAATTTGGTTTTGGGAGGTGTCCAAGGTGTGCCTGGGCATGAAAATGTATAATAAATATATATCATTACGCCTGAAGTTATACTATTTTTCCATAAAATTCTGAATTTTGGGAGTCCGAACCCTCCGGACGCACCCCCTAAATACGTCCCTGGGAGACACTATAAAACTTCTATCCACAAGAGAAAGTTTACCCGTTGCAGAATTTGAGTAGACTCTTTTCACCACTAAGTTATTATAACATTGTAAAATGGAATTGGCATGGTAATAATGAAGCCAGTGCACACAAGGGAACCACCCCAGCACTTTCAATAGATATCACGCATTGGAGCGCTCTGCATCTTCGTGTTACGCCTACTTTATTTATTTATTTTTCAAACTTTTGTTTTGCGTACCCATTTTCTATTTTGTGACAGACAAAATCTGATAGATTTTCACTTACAAGAACTTATTGTTCGTGACATTGACTAGTTAAAAGCTACAACAAAAAGGAGCTCAATAATTCGTGTTTGCAACTGAAAAATGAAAAACAAAAGGAATATAACAGATGTGCAATTTCTACTGTCTTTTCAGTGTACATCCAACACGTGATCTCACATTTCTATACGTCTGGTGTGATCACTGTGGCAATTTCGCATCTGTGGGTATTACTATCCGTACCTCGCAGATCGTGGATGTCAAGTGACATATGAGCCGATCCTAAAGCCGGTGAACTTTACCTAAGAAAAATGTAAAGAAGTGAAGAAGAATAGAAAACCACACTCTGAGGAAACTAACTAACTCTCTAAGTACAAACACACGAAAAAAGAAGAAAATCAGAATTGCCATGACAATTCATATAGTTTCTACGGTTTTCTTTTACATGTTCACATTTCGAGTAAGTTATAACTAATTCTCTACTCAACCACGTACCGACTACAATTTAACAGCACGTCTGAATTTCAGGAACCTTCCTAGGGTAAACACGATTGTTTCTTAATATAGTTATAAACCGTCAAAAGTAACGTGTACCATTTGATAAATATAGCATTTCTGTCTACACTGCTTTCCTAGCGAAGGATACTTACGATAGTTTCAAACAGCAGGAGAAGCATGAGCGAAGCGTGTTTTGGACACTGCGAGACAGTTCCAAACTGGTCTCACACTCACAGCTACTTTAACACACATAAAGCAGAATTTGTTGTACTGTGCTGTTGAAATTCGTTGCCATGGTAACCAATGAGAACACGCGCTGAGCAGGCCTCAGGTGGAGGAATACTGGGAAATCAAGCAGCGAGACGTGACTGACAAGGAGCAGGCATTACTCATCTCTCACCACTGAGAAAGAGAAGCCAGTCTGGCCACTTCGGCAGCTTGACATTCTACTATCTCATGCTCCGGAGTCTTGACCTACTGAAAGGCTGCGCTATATGCTTGACTATGGCCACCGGTATATATTAAACGCCTGTTTTGTATCATGGAAAGTAATTTATTTATTTGGGGAACAAGAACAATAATTTACATATATTTGTATTTTTATGGAGAAATATACATGAGGCCTGGCCTCACCTGCCTCACCCGACGCGACGGGCCGCTTCTTCGTCATAGACTTCACGCTTTTTACACCATAGCAAGCGGCTGCATCATATACAGCAAGCAGAATAGCCAGTTGCTTCCTATTCTATATCAATGGTAATCTCTTTCTAATTTTTTCAGACTAATTTCTTTTAACACTTACTTAATGGCAGTTGCTTTTCCAACACCACACATGTAGGGCAGGGTATTACATCCAGTGAAAGCATGTCCACGAACCATCTGAGATTTTACATGTTCATGTTGCTTAACACTTGCCACAATGTATATAACCCTTCTCTCCAGGTTTGTTGAGGTCAGAATTAATATGCAGGTAAAGTTGAAATGATAGTAATAATAACAAAGGAGAAGGAGTACGTCTGTGATGTTTTCTACTATCACGTAAACTCGCTTGCACAAATATTGTGCAAGACGAATTACTTGCCAACTAATTGTAACATTAGCTTCCTCGAGTGTCATTTCTAAATTGTCCGTGTGTGAAATACTTCCATGTCACACTTCTTGAGGTATATTCACCGTAGGTTATTATACATTTTAAATAGGTATTATTTTCTTTAACAAAGTTCAGCATTTCAGTGCACACAAGCTTTATGAGATATTTCTTATTGAGTGTATTTCGTAGCATAATATTCGAGAAACTAAAGGCGTGGATAACTGCAATTTATAGTTTCTATAGCCGAAGTAACGATCCATTTATAACCAGAGCATCCGCAATGCCGACATTTTGGTTAGACAAAGTACACACCAGTCTCTCCCTCACAACGCACTTTGAGTTGGTTGGTAATCCTCATTCCTGCAGACTTGAAAAAAGCCCTTGGACTTAAGTATAGTTCATGGCACAAAGTCTTATCATTCTATGTTTCATGAGAGATTATAGTAAACAGCTTACGCGACTGTAAATCATGGCTGCATTATTTCCTGCGGTGTATCCCACTTTTACACATTTCTTCATTTGTTACATTGCCATTATTTTTTCGTCAGAGAGGCATGTAGTGCTAGTTTTAAACAAATGTGGTGTATGTTCTCCTATTTTCACAACCTTATCAACATTCACAATTTCAGAAGCGAGTGAACCAGTGACAAGGTTCACACGTTCTAGTACGTGTTCATGGGGGTTCAAAGCTGGTATGCAGGTATGTTGCTTGCCTCTCTTTCAAGTTACACGGGTCTCGCACTACGGAATTCACGATATGAAGACTAAGTGCCCATGTATCCACTGTTTTCAGTTGAAGTGTTACTCCAACGAGTCAACCATTGCCTTTCTCATACCTCATAAATGTTGTTTTTACCAACATATCTGACCATATTGCACTCCAGACACCTACCTGGTTTCGCATTACATCATTCCTACTTTCCATTAGTATTTGCAAGCCGTCCTTTTTCAAATGGAACATACGTTGAACGTATACTACACCAGAACAGAGGCAATTCTAGTGATCATCGCTGTAGAAGTATATGAGCATAGCTTCAGCTGACCACAGGTGTACAGAACAGTCAACTTTCCTTTCTGCGTGTAAAGAAATAATCATTATGAACACTGGTTTCAGTAAGCTGTCTACTCACAGACAAACAGACTGAACTCTGTTTAGTCCTTTCTTCTAAAAAGGCAATCAAAACATCGCTGCTACTATTCGGAGAGCTCTCATATTTAGGGGGATTTTCCCCCTTAAAGCGTAAGATTAATACCCTGAAATGCAGATTGGATTATTTCTGTAAATCCCGATTCCGCCATCAAGGTACCAACACATCTAACAAAAGACATTAAAATGCATTCCTCCGAGCCGAGGAATGTAAGATTGAAAGTGAGATACGTAAGACCAGAGCACCCCAATCACAATTTTGTATAGATGCCGGTCTGTTGTGTAGAACGTGTACACTTTTCAGTGAATTGGTGTCAGGACAGTATCAGGATCACATGGAATCATGTCAATGAGATGTGTGTAAATAGCTTCTGTCTTTGCTCGTGATGGAGAGTAGCCAGTGTTGGGTTAGGTACTTGTTTCTGTACCTAGGAACAGGTACTAGGTACTGATCTTCAACTGCACCTAGGTACAGGTACTAGGTACAAGTTGGTTAATGTACCTAGCACCTACTTCTTTGTGCTCTATTGCGTACTATATAATAAAGATCGCAGATAATTATTAGGAATCTCTTGTCTAAGAGGCGAAAGAAAAATACTGGATTTCTGTGTCCATCCAAGTGTATACCACTCTATGCATATGTTGTAGTACGTAAATTCCCAACATCGAGGGACTCTAACTCGTAAACGAATAAAGGTAGATAAAAACTTAATTCATATTTTGATTTCTTGAAACAAACTAGCCTAAAACGATATGTCACATGATCCACTTCCCATTACAAATTCTTGTCCAAATGCCAATATGGCGGATTTCAAGATGGATGCCACGATTCTCATCTCCCGCATCCAGGGAGTACGCCAGGAATGTAATCGAAGAGAGGTGTCTAAAGTTATTGGGGGGGGTGTAATTCATATTCACTTATACACTATATTATGCAGTCATCCATTATATCTTACCATGTATGCATACATGCGCGGGCGCGTGTGTGTGGGTATGTGTGCGCGAGCGCATTTTTGTTTGTAATACTTTTCAAAATGAGAATTGTGCATAACCACATAAGGACAACTTCATCAATTATGAGTAAATAGCAAACATTATTATTATTATTTTGAATTATTTGCGAAGAAAATCAAACAACTTATTCCTCTGTCTGAAACTGATTTTTGCCTACGAGGAGATTTGATCTTCACGCTTTGGATCATTTTCATCGATTAGAATCAATTACCAACAGAACTATTGTCTTTCGAATAATTTTAGATATTCTTATTTGTTTTTGCACTTGCCTAGCTTTCGCAAGCTTTAATTTGGTAAAATATTGACAGATATCTGCTATTGAATTTTAATTACTATGAAAGAGATTATTTGTCTCAACTACGTCTTTAGAGCAAAAAATAATACATTTTAAATATAATAAGCTCTACTTTTCTCAAGCTCCCCTGGAAAGTATATCAACATTACATCACAGTTGATAAAGTAACTTACTGTTAGTGGAAATTGTATGCACTTCTTATTCCAGGGTTGTCGGATCGATGCCCAAAGTGATCGACTTCATTGAGGCTTTCCAAACAAATGCTGGAATCAGGGCATCCACTTCCACAAATTCAATTCTCCCTAAGAGTGTTAAGGTGAATTGACCTACGAACTGTAAAATATCATTTTAAGTTTTTTTTTCCTTTTCGGAATGCTCAATAAGAAGCAGAAACAAATTAAAAATGCAAAATTCAACTTTTGACCAATAAGGTTATTTTCAGGTTAGTCGCTAACATATATATTTCCGGAAGAACGTTTCTGGTATCTATTTTTCGCATTTCTGTCGCTACAAATCAAAGCATTGATGGACGTTTGAATAAAATTCTTTAAACTTTCACGACGAGAAAATATTACTCATGATCTAGTTTCTTTTTCAAATCATGCAGAAATTTGCCACACTGACGTTTCTAACACCTAAAATCATGTCTACTAACTCAAACCTAAACTAATGGTACGACATTCCGTAGAGCGCCAAGGTGTACCAGACGGCTTTTAGTTATGCCTCAGCCTGAGATGCTTGAATGTCATAAATAAAATAAAATTCAAATGGCTTTTCGTTGGGTAGGTAGTCAGCGCGACGGCTCTCGTCGCAGTTGTACTTTGGCTTTCTTGATCCTAATTTGCTCCTTCTTGTATTCAAAGTATCTCCCCAATATTTATCACGATATGGATAAGTATCAGAATTCTGCGAATCGAACCCGGAACCGTTCTCACAAAGGCCGAGAGTGTTAACCATATGGATATCCGGGAGCCAACCCAGAAACAAATCCTGACTGGATTACGGCATGCCCCCACCCCCACCCGTCTCGATTTCCGAATCGTATAAACTCTGCAAGAAAATGGCGAATCATAATTAACAGAAACGGAAGAATAGTCCATGCTTTGTAATGGGTTCCAGTACGCCAAAGATTCCAAGTAGTAGATGTCACTATTACCTTCATGCACGTAAAAACTTTATTTTCTCTGGGACAGTCTAGTAACACTTTTGACTTCGGCCCGTCACGATTTGACCCTTTACACCAAGTTAAAATCCACAAACACCCATGCCTCTAGCGGGACTCGAACCCAGGACCTTCGAGTCGTTGCCCTTACGCCTTAGACCGCACGACTTCCCGGTCGGCATCTACATGCACGTGGCTATTAAAATATTAAATTTAATGAAATATTAAAATTTTCAGAAATCCCGATTCCCTGATGAAATGTTGACTACTACAGCGAGAAATCTCTCTTATCTATACTCTTCGAATTTCAAATATTGTCAGTTCCAATATAAATAAGAGAAAGCGCACGCACGGCTACGGTGCTAAACATTTCATCTGAGAGTAATTTAAAAAAAAATAAAAAAAACAACAACTATGTAGCCAATGTTATACTATCTTGACTAAGAAAATTGTTTGAGATCTCTCTTTTTTATCTTTAGCAACAACGTAGCACGTTCAGGGGGAAAGAAGAAGCTATTTTAACTATTGTCTGTCTGCATGTGTGTTTGTGCTAGTCTGTACGTCACGAGTTCGAGTACTGAAGCGTGGCTGAAGTGAGTGAGTGTTTGAATGATAAATTCTTTAATTGGGATCTAAGTGGGTAAACATATGACTTTGTCTACAGCCACTTGCGGTATATCTGTAACTGTATGTGAGTATATGTCTAAACATCACGAGCTTAAACTACAAGTCCAGCAGCGTTAATACTTCCGAAGATTTATTAATTTTTGGTATCTCCACATACAACTCGGAGACTATTTTACATTGTGGCTTAGCAACAACAACAAGCATGAACAATAGCAAAGGAAATTGGACGGAAACGGACATAGCCTTAAAATAAGATATGATAATACTTATGAAAACTTCAGTCAGGATGGCCGTCTCCAGGAATGGAACCCTATACCTCTGGAAAACGAATCTAACTACAAAGCATTGAGTCACGGCCGCTCGGTGTTTCATTTCATATCGATTTTGTTACACAAAATGTTCGTTACCGTTGACATGGATGAATTCGACCTGTTTTCTCTTGAGAGAATGATGAAATAAAACCCTGAAGAACACAGATTTAGGAATTGGGAAGGTTCGCGCATCAAGTTTGTAAACATTGTTACCTTTATTTCCATTTATTTAGTTATGAAACAAAGATTCACTTAAATTAGAGAAATAAATAGATATGTACGAGCTCCTAAACTTAGTTCCTTTATTTCACTAATCCTGCTCTTCATTGTGACGCGTTCCGCCTTTTCCACTGTGTACACAAAACAACTGAATAGATAATGAGTGAATGTTGATGTGCATCTGAAGTGAGTCTATCATCTCTGCACTCTAACACCGCAGGAAGCAGTCACAAAACAGGTGTTTTCATACGGAGATGTTTATTGTTTTCTTCCTCATTTCTTTTGCTGCTGATGGAATTTTGTGAGGTGACAAGAAAGGAATGTAACCCAGAAGAAATTTCTTAGGAATAAATGCAATATTGCTACCAAGATTTGATTGTCTATTACCATAACTGCCGTATTTGTAAATCGAAATTCGAGGAATTTCTCACTATTAAATGTCGCGAAAGAACACTCGCATGGGGGGGTGTCCAGAGATTTTCCTTAGGGGGGTGTTGTCGAAGTCTAGGGAGGGTGTTAGGGGGGTGTAGCGTACTCCCTGCCCGCATCTAGTAATCCATCATCCACGTTACTTCTATTCAATATTTTGTCTCACTCCCTTCACGCATTTACGACTATCAAGGTTGTTTCCAATCTTTTGTACTATACAGTATTCGAGTAGTCATTGGCCAGTGTCGGGGAACAAGATACCAATTCACAGATGAATGATTGTCTTTTCTGATCTCAGCGTATCACATTCTTGAGGAAAAACATATTTTCGCACCAGAAGATTTGTTCGAGCAAAAATCATTCCCTTGTAAGTGAAACATAAATTGTACATGAATCAGTTGTTTATTTTGGGGTTGAGTGAAGTAAACAGTTCCAAGATTCCTTCAATATCTATGTTACAAAAGTCTAATATTAGAAACTTTTTATAAAACTTTATCATTAATATATTTCTCGTTCGATTATTAGCTGAAGTACCTAATAAAAGTACCTAAGATTCAGGTTCTAGGTACAGTAAAAAGGTTCAAGTTACAGCTACTGAAATGTACCGAGGTACCTGCTTTAGGTACGTGTTTTGTACCTAGATACAAAGTACTTAGGTACTACTCAACACTGAGAGTAGCTTAATCTTTCATTGTCTGTATTATAGCCGCCATATTCAGGAGTGCGCTCTGATCATGAACTTTAAAAAAATTGAAATCTATTTTTTGTGTTTGTACATTGATTGAGATTGTGACGCAAGGAATGTTAGAGACGGCACTGCCTCTACTGCGTAGTGTTTGGACATTGAATGGTTCTTTGGCCCTGTGTACCGGTGAACAGGCACTCAAATACTCACACGTTTGTTCATATCTTCATTTACAATGCGCCAAATTCTGTTACTGTTGTAACCGGTGACTTCTCCACTTGGGAAATCATCAGAGTTATACTGTGTGGTTGACCCAAGTTACTTTGAGATGAGGTAGACGTGTCAAAATGATCACCCAGAGATTGTACAAATCCATCTGTGCTGGGATTAAGCCCGTTAAGAGTTGGTATTTTACTTGATTCTGCTGCTGCGAAATGTTTGAATCTCAGGATCTCACTGTAGCTGCAGGTGATTCCAAACTAATCGAATTCGTCAATGACACTTTTGCAATTCAGCAGCATAGCAAAAGGAATCTGAAGAGTAATTGACTGCTTAGTCAATGATGCAGTTACCATGTTTCCAATATTGTAGGTAGCTCATTGATTCCAAGAATGTGGAGTGGTGAAAGTAACATTTCAATCGCATTATTTTTCATGTTTTCATGGTTTCGTAACTTTTAATTTTAGCATCAGGTTGAAGTTCATTAGCGTAAAATTGAACTTCGTTAGTTAAAACGAGAAATAAACCAATAAATATTAAATATGTACAGGTGTCTAAATATATGACAAGCAGTGGTCCCATCTATAGTGCGACTTGTCAATTCTTGAAAATATTAAAGATGCATGATGATTAGATTTATTTAAAAATGAAAGAAATACGTTGTCAGGTAGTGGAAACACCTTTGTTACTAGACAACCTCATACAAAAAATAAAACGTAGGTCTAAAATATCCTGTAGAAATTCCGCTTTGATAAATATTGCTCAAGAGTGCCAGTGTTACACCCAGCATACAAAACTACATAAGAAAACATATGTAACCTTAGTAATCCGAAAATGCAATGTTCTCTAGATCTGCCACCATACTATAAGTGAAATTATGGGACAAGAATTAGGTAATCTTAAAATGTCCTGGTCACTTAGATAAACCAACAGTTTAACTAAAGTAAACTAGAAAGTCAAGCAATTCACTGTAATAGTAATCAGTTTTAGAATCCCATGTTTTCATTTCAGATTGATCCAGAATTTTCGTACATAAACTTATTTTCTGTTATTATTTTCAGTGAAGGAGTTACCACTGCAAAGGAAACAATCTACAATCATTCCATAGAAAGTAGCGACAAACTATTACAAATCGCTGCAGTTTTTCTTTTAACTGAAACGCAGGTAAACCAATAAACTTAATCGGGTTACACAATAGGAAAACAAACTTTCTTGGACACAGGAAATACTCTGTATATCTTATCTGCGTACCAAGTAACGTTTTTCTTACAATCTAGATATTTAGTCACTTATTTAAGAAATAAAAAAGACAGTTTGGAAATTTCATGGAGATATATCTCATTGTAAGGAAACTCACTGCACCGAGGATTATTTGCTCGAGTTTAAGAAAACGTTCTTTTACAATGTGGTCACGGTATTTTCTGAAATTATGTGTCAATGATTCGGTTCTTGCATGACCTGAGGACGTAATATTATGAGTATTTTCTTAGAGTTTTCTTTTGTATTCCTCTTGAATGTAATTTCTGTCAATCTATGTAGTATAAGGGAAACTTATTAACTAACTCATCAATAGTAGAAACTGTTAATTTACCTCTTGGTTTAAGAGACCATTGAGAATATCTATGAGGTGATTTATTTTACAACACTTTAATACACCACATTCACCTTGTAAACGAGATTTTGAGACGTGATACGTAACTAACTGACTCTATGGCTTACGGAACTCTCAAGTTCATCGCCGCACTAAGAAACGTACGCCACTGGATTCAATCATGGTCAACATCAAAGCAGTTTTCATCTTGGGTATCTTCCTATCGAAGATCCTTTTCAATATAATCATCCCAACAACGTTTCTGTCTTCTCAACGGCCTTTTTCTTTCCGGCTTACCAACCATGATAGAATATAATCTTCGTTATTTCCCATTCAAGCTACAGGGCCTGTTTATCTCAGCCATCGTGATTTCATTATTCTTATAATGAATCATACAGTCTGTAAAGTCCATCATTATGCAGTCTCCTTCACTCTCCGGTCATCTCATCCCGCTTCGGCCCGTATATCTTTCTCAAAATCTTATTTTCAAACACAGTCAATTTGTGTTCATTTGCCAGGGACATACTCCAACTTTCGCAATCGTAAAGTATTACCGACAAAATAACAGTTCCGTATATTTTCAATTTCAACTTTCTTGATTTTAATCGGGAGGCTAGGAGTTTCTCTGCTGAATAGGAACATGCGTTGCCCGATGCTAAGCGACGTTTTCTTTCCTCTCTGATCTCGTTTTGGCTTGTTACATATGCTCCAAGTATTTAAATTTGTTTACTTTCTCTATGACATCATTCTTAACTATTAAGTCTGTATTTCCTGTATCATCTGTGTTTCGACTTGATATCATTAAACAGTAGTGGTAACAAGACCGCTGCGATCATCCTGTTTCAATCCGTTTTCTACTTACGGAGTTACACACCTTATTAGCTGAACGAGTTTTCTCGGAATTCCGAATATTGTATAGTCTTTCCTTTTTGTATAGCTTTTGACAGGACATAATATAGTTTTTCCTTTTGTTAGGAAACGTGTTAGGAACCGTTCTACTGTACTCCCACTTCTTCTCTACTGTTTGCCTAAAGCAATAATATCATTCAATGCGGATCTATTTCTTCTAAATGCACATTGGTAATCTTCAATTATTTCATCTACGTATACCCATAGGACTGTTAGCAGGATGGTACTCAACACTTTGTTACATGTTGGGAGTAACTTCATTGCTCGGTAATTATTACAGTCAGATTTAAGCTTTTTTTACAATCCGGAACTAAAGGTTGTCCTTAAAAGAGCGCAAGATTCAAAGTGCACGTCATATTAAGTCAGTAGTTTTGCCAACATTATAACTGGTATACATGCCATGACGACACGCCTCATAACGTTTCTTCTTGCTCCAGAAGAATTAATCATAGTTCACTAAGTGGCAACATATTAGTATCGTGCAAACGCATTATGAATATAGTGATAGTTATGTGGAAACCACTCATCAATTACAGCGTATTTTCGGGCCCCAAAATGCAGTTAATAGTGAAAAGACTACTTACGAAACTCGAGGAAACAAGTTCTGTTGTTGACATTAAATATTTAGGGCTTTCTTATACCAACCGTTCTGCCGGAAACATTGGCAAATTTAATTTGCTAATATGTGGAAATGTTATCGAAAATTTCCTGAGAAGAATACGAGAGTCCCATCAAAGACACCGCGAACATTTATCAGACATTTTGTTCCGCGTTTACCCTGGTGTGCAACTATTGCCACTTTTAAAAAATATAAATCATAAATGCATCATATTAAATCTTGCGTTGTTTGAGGTCCCCTTTATTATTGACGTTTTCCATTCCTCTAAAATATCCTTCTTTCTCCATATAACACTTATCAATTTATGTAGTTCCTGGACTAATAGTTTGATTCTACCGGTATATTGTGACTTTTTGGTGCTTTGATTTTTTAAAATTTCTTGATTCATATTTCGACCTCGATCTCGCTAGGTTCGAGTATCCACGGTTCTGTGGTATGGATTTCAAATTCCTCTGTTTGTTCTCCGATGTTTACAGTACATTAAAAAGCTATTCGAAATAGCATTTACACACACCGAGAATTTTTGTCAAATCCGCTTGAAGATCTCCATGTTCATTTTTAATCATGCCCATCCTTGGCTGGTAACCTCTCCTTAACGAGTTTAACTCTCTGTATAGATCTCGTATGTTATTTGTATTACCGTTTTCCACTATCTCCCGAAATTTCTGGGTCAGATATTCTTGTTTTTGTTTTTTCTCCAAACCTACGTTTCGCGTTACTGTAGTGGGTTGTACTGGAAGTTGATCCGATTTTGGTGCTCATCCATCGCCGCCGTGCTTGTTTTCGTTCCTTATATAGCTTAATGCATTCTTCATCAAACTAAGGCTTCTTTTTCTGTATTTTCTTCTCATCTACACGATCGTTTGCTGCATCTTTCACTGTGTCACGAATTGTCTCCTACATCTTATTCACATCAATTTCATCATCATTATTATTAATGTCATCTTTGGTATCACTCAAATACTGCATACCAAATTATATATTTTAAAATATGTTTGTTCCTCTTGTTACATAGCATAAATAAGCAAAACTATTTATTTTATTGTCATGTCTTAGATCATATATTGCTGTAATTTCCAATTATTTCTTTTGTTGATATATATGAAATGCGTGAAATATAATAATTATCTTGTACTTACTGCTAATAATTATTGACTGAATATATTTGTTCGTATTTCACAACGTGTTAAGTAATACAGTAGGGGACAATGATAAATTATTATTTGCTTCAGGAAGATTCTACGATTGACTAAATAAATTAAGATGCTTTTGGCCTGTTATCTTTCTGATGCCTCGGTTTACAATAACCAATATACTTCTGAGCACCTTGTTTTGTACGCTCATATACTCCAAGAAAAAATCTTCCTGTTCCTGTTCAAGAAGTTAAGAATAAAGGGAATATTTAAAATAAGAACATTATGAATATACCATTAATGACTTCAGCAGTAATAAGAAATTATTAGAAAAAGCCTTACGTTGATCGATATGAAGATATATTGTGTTACATATTTTGCAATTCTCTAAACATCATTCTGTTCAACACGAGTAAAGTAAGTTTGTTGCACTTGGAAAGCCTTCATTTTGAATCCAAAAAATTAATATTGGACGTAGATAAAAAAATGAACACTTATCTTGTTACTAACTTTGGCTTCATGGGTGTGCGATATAATTATTTTCAAATACTTCAATGTATCTAATACCTGAGTTAATTTTTATAAAATAACTAAAAAGAAATTAGCAGGCTATATTTTTTCAAAAATATTAGCAACAAAAGAAACATCAAGCAGAGCTAATGTGTTGACATTAGTTAGATAAACAGATAGATAGACAGATTTATTAATTATTTATCCATTTATTTATTGTGTTCAGTGAGTTAACAGTGCCACACTGATTCTCTGACAAAAACTGGAGTAGATAAGTTTTGTAAGAAAATTTTATTGGATTAATCAAAAGCATTTGACATGACAAAAGACAAATTTGCTAATATAATTGGGTCATTATAACATAGCATGAAATTATTCTTAATTATTTCAAATCCATGCTACAATCAGAGCCAAAAATATTTTTTTTAATTCACTGTACTCAGTCAAAATAAACTTATTACATACGATATTCCTCAAAATCTGTGTTGGTTCCCTTTATTTCTAATTTTGAAAGTGACAATTAGTCATTGAAAATTCTGATGCAGGTGACTAACACGTCTTATGAAGTCGGCAGACTATTGAATTCTAAAGTTCAGATAGTATCAAATATATAAATTGTTAAGTAAAGATATATTAAAAATTAGGAAGCTTGTTCAAATATGACGTTCAATTTTGCACTAATGTACTAGGTGTAAGAAATAACAATTCTCAGCATATAACATTTACCCATATTAGCAATAAAATCAAGTAACATCATAAGATAACAATTTGATATTTTAATTCACAATTGTCTTTACTAACTAGCTATTGAATTATTTTCAGACATTTGTCAGCTCACCATATGATTTTCCTGTAAAGTTAGTAAATTACTATGTTTACAATCCAAGAGGAAGAAGAACTGCATTTATATACAACGTTCGTTTATTTTCAATCATAAGTTCACCGAGTCTGCGAAAGTTATCTGTACGCCAAAGACAATGTCTGTTCCAGGAAGAAATGAAGTTGGACACAAACATGCTTTACAGTCGTGTGGCATGTAATTTACAATGCCAATATCATGAAGTTATTGAACATTGCCGATGCTCTCCACAGATTTTATATAATTTTGGTATGAACAATAAGTTATTTTTATATTATTGAATATGTCTTTAAGTAATAAGTACATTCCAGAAATGAACGTGTACGCAAATAGATCTTAGTCTTAAACTACTAAGGGTCTTCTAATTATTAAATATTTAGTGTTTTAAAATAGTTCTTTTCTAAATTTCATCCAACTTTTTACAATGGTTTTGGAATCTTACTTAGTAATAGAAATAGCACTCTAGAGTAATATTACTACATCAAATTTATCGTTAGATAATAAACAGAAATTAGTTTAGTAATTACTATTGAGCGTCGACCGTAAAATGGTTTATCACGTAATAAAATCTGTTGAAGTATGCAAAACGAGTATAAATTCCTAGATTATGAACAAGACAAATTTCATCTATCTTAGTTAAACTACAATATTTTTGTTGAAAAATATATTTTTGTTTGTCTCAAAACAAGTCAAACCCTGAAGATATTTTTCTTTCTTGTAGGACAATACAATTCTTGTGACATCAAAGGACTAGCATGCGTTGCCCGTACTCAAGGTAATAAACATTTACTTGTTGATATTTACCCAACATTATTGATAAAACAATCGCGTGATAAACAACCCAATTGCCCGTACTCAAGGTAATAAACATTTCCTTGTCGATTTTTGCCCAACATTATTGATAAAACAATCGCGTGACAAACAACACAATTGCCCGTACTCAAGGTAATAAACATTTCCTTGTCG